>CM046835.1:25259087-25329087 GCA_025618425.1 Heliocidaris tuberculata
AGAAATGTTGTCAATAAGTCCTGTTTTCTGATATGGAGTCGCCCTTCAGTGCATTGAAAAAGGATGGCTGGTTACGTCCTAATAAGGAGGAAAATTGAATTTAAGCTTGGTTCTGGCAACTTCTGGGTATGTTTTAGTATAGGAAAAAAGTGTCATGAGTAGGCGGAAATTAGCTATTGTTAAGATTTTGAGTGGTAATCTGAATTACCATTGACTTGATAGTTGGAAGTGACTTGATATGTGTCAAAATTCACTACAATTTGCCTTTTCCTGAGAACACTGATTTATTGAAAACATGCAAGTACAGTAGAGCCTCATTATAAAGAACACTGTTATAACAAAGTTTCATTATATAAAGATTTTTTTTTTTTTTTTACCACTTCCACTACTTTGTATCCTATTGTTTTTCAGATGTGATTATAACAAGGTAATTTTCTTGGTCCCAAGGAGTCTGTTATAACAAGGTTCCACTTAAATAAATTACTTTGAATATGGGATATCAAATGAACAATTAGCCTTCACCTGCTGAATATTAAACCTGAAATAACTCTGGCTTAAAGCTAAATTACAGTTTTGGTAGCAAAAAGGAAATTGGAAAGAAACTTGTTAAATCATGTATTCAGATATTGCTCTCCTTGTATCAAAAGATGTTTGTAAGAGATCATTTGGTATTCCATCTATGATTTTCAGTGAATTCCAGTGTGAATATCTGTAAGGAACGCAAGATCACTGCCTGACACTAGGACCTTTCCACCCCAACAGCACCCCGCACAACAATTTTGGGACTTCGCATGGAGATACACGTAGCATGTGTGTCACTGTGTGTGGTATACATAAAATCCTCATTGTTTTTACACATGTGTGTATACTGTATATCACAGAATCTCAGGGTAGTATCTTGCTATTTATCAACAAAAATCCAAGAAATCCGACGAAAAGTTTTTGAGGGCTTACTAAAACTCTCCATTACATTTAAGTTTTTGGAGAATACCAAAGTCATAACATTACTTTCTTACAAGCAATATTTGCTACTATGGTATTTCAGAGGAGGCCATTGGCAAATGTTGTGCAGTATTTGTCTTCTGTCTACAAAGTGATAGAGAAAACAGTTGTTTAGCAGCTAAAACAACTCATTTTCATCTTGATGACAACTCCCTTTTTTAGAATATTAATGTATAAGTACACAATTTCTAACTGATAAATAGACTTTTTATGGCCTACATATAGAGATCCACTTTCACCCCGGAAAACTCTTGTAATTGCCATCCCACTTTTATTAAAGTGAAGAGAGGAGATAAAGAATGCTAAACAAAATACACATTATCAAATTGGTGGAAATTAAAGTTTCTCATGAGAAATATTTAAAGGAAACCAAAACCCAAGGAGAGAATCAATGTTATTGGAAAGTGAGAATTCAGAGAAGCACTTTACAAAAAGTTTCATTAAAATTGGTTAAAAAATGAGAGAGTTATGGAAGTTTGAAAAGTCTCGTTTTACTTTCTATGGGGATCCTCAAATTGGCAAAATTGCTTCAAAATGGCTGATTTTGTGAACAACTCTCCATTTGTTTTGTACACAGATTTTCAGATTTTCCCCATTATCTCTCAGGGTGCTCCTTGTCTCCTCCTGAACTCGACATGTATGTGGTGTAAAATACATTTTCCCATTATATATGTTGAGCTCAGAAGGAGATTAACTGCACCTTGAAAGATAATGGGGAAAATCTGAAAATATGTGTACAAAATAAATGAGGGGGAAAATAGAAAGGGAAGTGAGAAGGGCAATGAAAAGAAAAGATGATAGGACACCCTCTCACACCCTCCCTCTATTCAATGGTCTTGTTAATTTGAATTTCATTCACCACATACATGTATTAAGACTGGTGCCCCCCCAACACCCCATCCCATGATGCCAGTACTCCCTCAATGGCTTGATCCTAGCTATGCCACTGAATCTTGGTTATTATGTGCCAAGGCTCTCAGATGTTAAAGCTTATATTTTATGGAATTGAAATTCCAAAAA
Source organism: Heliocidaris tuberculata (assembly GCA_025618425.1). Classification (NCBI taxonomy): domain Eukaryota; kingdom Metazoa; phylum Echinodermata; class Echinoidea; order Camarodonta; family Echinometridae; genus Heliocidaris; species Heliocidaris tuberculata. The sequence continues at coordinate 25,261,110 of CM046835.1, forward strand.
CAAATAAAATCACGTTCTCTGGCAGCTATTTGCATTGTCACTCCACCACATGAATTAGTTACCAAGGTTTCTGGCATATGGTGGATTTGCTTCCCATACGGATAAGTGCATTCATGTTTGCAGAGATTGGGCACTTATGTTTAATGGAAGAGTTGATTGTTTGCTATTCTGTCAATTATTTACACCTTTAAGAATATGAAATACAGGGTGGATCCTCTTTATCATTTATCAATCATGTTTCCTCTTATCTTTCTTTATCCAGTATAGTCTCTTTGAACTTGTTTTCCCATATTATGCCTCTTTTGAATTTGTTATTCACTTATTATTCTACTTTGAATTTCATCATCCCAAGTCCTTCTTCCTCTCATTCCCCCCCCCCCTCCCCCCCCCCCCTCCTCCTCCTCCTCCTCCTCCTCCTCCTCCTCCTCCTCCTCCTCCTCCTCCTCCCCCCTCCTTTCTTCTTCCTGCCCTTTGACTGTTCCTGCTCCTCTTTCAAATGTGCTTTTAATACTGGTACAATCTTTCAAAGATACCATTGATTGATACATTAGAGATGCCAAAAGTTCTCAATGTAATTATTATCCCCATAGTTCTTTTGATCTTGGAGCCTTTCCAGTTCAAGAGGGAATAATTATTCTGCCATGGACAACATTTGAATTATTTTTTTGAAGATAAATAAACAATGAGCTACAGAATAGCAGGTATTTTGGAAAATGGCCCCCAAATTGCCTTTCCTGTTCTTTGTCATGCCCTACCTTCCCCTCCTCCTCCTCTTCCTCCTCTTCCTCTTCTTCCTCCTCTTCCTCCTCCTCCTCTTCCTCCTCTTCCTCCTTTTCCTCCTCTTCCTCCTCTTCCTCCTCTTCCTCCTCCTCTTCCTCCTCTTCCTCCTCTTCCTCCTTTTCCTCCTCTTCCTCTTCCTCCTCTTCCTCCTCCTCCCCTTCCTCCTTTTCCTCCTCTTCCTCCTCCTCCTCCTCTTCCTCCTCTTCCTCCTCTTCCTCCTCTTCCTCCTCTTCCTCTTCCTCCTCTTCCTCCTCTTCCTCTTCCTCCTCTTCCTCCTCTTCCTCCTCTTCCTCCTCTTCCTCCTCTTCCTCTTCCTCCTCTTCCTCCTCTTCCTCCTCTTCCTCCTCTTCCTCCTCTTCCTCCTCTTCCTCCTCTTCCTCTTCCTCCTCTTCCTCCTCTTCCTCTTCCTCCTCTTCCTCCTCTTCCTCTTCCTCCTCTTCCTCCTCTTCCTCCTCTTCCTCCTCTTCCTCCTCTTCCTCCTTTTTCTCCTCCTCCTCTTCCTCCTCTTCCTCCTCTTCCTCCTTTTCCTCCTCTTCCTCTTCCTCCTCTTCCTCCTCCTCCCCTTCCTCCTCCTCCTCCTCTTCCTCCTCTTCCTCCTCTTCCTCCTCTTCCTCCTCTTCCTCCTCTTCCTCCTCTTCCTCCTTTTCCTCCTCTTCCTCTTCCTCCTCTTCCTCCTCCTCCCCTTCCTCCTCTTCCTCCTCTTCCTCCTCTTCCTCCTCTTCCTCCTCTTCCTCCTCTTCCTCCTCTTCCTCCTTTTCCTCCTCTTCCTCCTCCTCCTCCTCTTCCTCCTCCTCCCCTTCCTCCTCTTCCTCCTCTTCCTCCTCCTCCTCCTCTTCCTCCTCTTCCTCCTCTTCCTCCTCTTCCTCCTCCTCTTCCTCCTCTTCCTCCTCTTCCTCCTCTTCCTCTTCCTCCTCTTCCTCCTCCTCCTCTTCCTCCTCTTCCTCCTCTTCCTCCTCTTCCTCCTCTTCCTCCTCTTCCTCCTCTTCCTCCTCTTCCTCCTCTTCCTCCTCTCTTCCTCCTCTTCCTCCTCTTCCTCCTCCTCCTCCTCTTCCTCCTCTTCCTCCTCTTCCTCCTCTTCCTCCTCCTCCCCTTCCTCCTCTTCCTCCTCTTCCTCCTCTTCCTCCTCTTCCTCCTCTTCCTCCTCTTCCTCCTCTTCCTCCTCTTCCTCTTCCTCCTCTTCCTCCTCCTCCCCTTCCTCCTCCTCCCCTTCCTCCTCTTCCTCTTCCTCCTCTTCCTCCTCTTCCTCCTCTTCCTCCTCCTCCTCCTCTTCCTCCTCTTCCTCCTCTTCCTCTTCCTCCTCTTCCTCCTCTTCCTCCTCTTCCTCCTCTTCCTCCTCTTCCTCCTCTTCCTCCTCTTCCTCTTCCTCCTCTTCCTCCTCTTCCTCTTCCTCCTCTTCCTCCTCTTCCTCTTCCTCCTCTTCCTCCTCTTCCTCCTCTTCCTCCTCTTCCTCCTCTTCCTCCTCTTCCTCCTCTTCCTCCTCTTCCTCCTCTTTGTGAACAACTCTCCATTTGTTTTGTACACAGATTTTCAGATTTTCCCCATTATCTCTCAGGGTGCTCCTTGTCTCCTCCTGAACTCGACATGTATGTGGTGTAAAATACATTTTCCCATTATATATGTTGAGCTCAGAAGGAGATTAACTGCACCTTGAAAGATAATGGGGAAAATCTGAAAATATGTGTACAAAACAAATGGAGAGTTGTTCACAAAATCAGCCATTTTGAAGCAATTTTGCCAATTTGAGGATCCCCATAGAAAGTAAAACGAGACTTTTCAAACTTCCATAACTCTCTCATTTTTTAACCAATTTTAATGAAACTTTTTGTAAAGTGCTTCTCTGAATTTTCACTTTCCAATAACATTGATTCTCTCCTTGGGTTTTGGTTTCCTTTAAGTAAATAAAGTCAGAATGAACAAAGGTGGAGAGTTGTCCAGAACTCAATCTATTCCTTTCTTGATCCAATTATAGACATTTAAATGGTAACCATGTGGAGGCTTGCCATTTATTAAAAACAAATTTTTAAAGAGTGATATGAAGACCAACCCTAAGCTCTCAAGTTATTTCAGCTCAGGTACACACAGATCATGCACAAGGAGATAATAAAATTCTACATATATATTTTTTTAACTGTAAGATATTTTATGCATGAAGACAAAGTGTCAGTTTGATTTAAAAAAAAAAAAAGCATTCCCGTCCTTGAAGATGGTAATTCTGTAGTAAAGGGCACAGAAGCTCCCAAATTATTTATTATTATATGATGTTATTGTAGCAGTCTTTCATGTGCATTTGTAAGTTAAGAAGAAAAGGGCACAGTGCGTCTAGACCCAGTACCCTTCATCAAACATGTATATACCTCATATCTTTAGCAAATGATTGTGTCTTACTAGTACTTCTTATTAAAATGTAGTATAATACAGGGGCGGATCCAGGATTCTATAAAAGAGGGGGCACAGAGCAGGAAAAGTACACACTTTTTTTTTTTTATTGTGTACTTAAGTATGCCAGTTGGGTTTCAAAAGGGGGGCCGCGGCCGATTCGCCCTCCCCCTGGATCCGCCCCTGTAATATATTTAACAGGTAGGAAGGCCTCTTAAAGGGTACCAATCACCAAAAATAGTTTTGCTCTGTATGTTAGAGGTTGCATGTCGTTATACTATATTCAAAATATGGGCTTCAAATATTAATTCTATAAAGAGATATTGCAATTTTAATTACACTCTCTATAAGCGTAAAAGCGACTCGTGAGTAGACTACTCGACGCACCCATGCACGCTCGCCAAGGCAAAGGCTCGCGCGGAACCGAACTCAGAGTTTTCATGTTATCCTTTAGTTCTTTCATGCTCATTAACTGTTGACCCATAGAATACCAGACAAAGTTCTTTGAGGTTGATTTTATACTTTCTAGCTGTACACAAATTATTTTTTCAGGTGATTGGTACACTTTAAACTTTTAACCTTGCTTGTGCATTATGTTTTCACTAGAATATCTGTGACCAAAGAACTAGCTGCTTCCTAAACTATAATGTTGAGATATCTTTCACAATTCTCTTATGAGGAGATACACATGGGCCTAAACAGCTGAAAAATGGCATTTAAAGGAAACCAAAACTCAAGGAGAGAATCAATGTTATTGGAAAGTGAAAATTCAGAGAAGCACTTTACAAAAAGTTTCATTAAAATTGGTTAAAAAATGAGAGAGTTATGGAAGTTTGAAAAGTCTCGTTTTACTTTCTATGGGGATCCTCAAATTGGCAAAATTGCTTCAAAATGGCTGATTTTGTGAACAACTCTCCATTTGTTTTGTACACATATTTTCAGATTTTCCCCATTATCTTTCAAGGTGCAGTTAATCTCCTTCTGAGCTCAAGATATATAATGGGAAAATGTATTTTACACCACATATGTCGAGTTCAGGAGGAGACAAGGAGCACCCTGAGAGATAATGGGGAAAATCTGAAAATCTGTGTACAAAACAAATGGAGAGTTGTTCACAAAATCAGCCATTTTGAAGCAATTTTGCCAATTTGAGGATCCCCATAGAAAGTAAAACGAGACTTTTCAAACTTCCATAACTCTCTCATTTTTTAACCAATTTTAATGAAACTTTTAGTAAAGTGCTTCTCTGAATTCTCACTTTCCAATAACATTGATTCTCTCCTTGGGTTTCAGTTTCCTTTAATTGGCATTTCAGGGATTTTTATTATCTGTGTACGTATACAATTTTTTTTCTCTCTCTCTTAACCCTTTCGAGACAATTGACCACATTTTGTGGTTTGGCTCAATAACTTTTGATTCAGAGCTCTAAAAAATATACCAGATGCACGAGTAGAAAGAGCAAAAATTTCTACACACATTGTTTCCATTTTTGTTGGATGACCATACTGCGTTTGATGCCAGGAATTTTTAAAACAAGAATAAGCTTTGAAATCCTTAAATTGGCAACACATTGAGAGATTCAAAATCATTGTTTTTTCTCACAATTGGCAATTATTAAAACTTTTTGACAAAATTCCTAACCATGTATATTTTTTCAAAGATATTACAACCTAATTAGAAGCATATAGCACTAAAAGAAAAATATTATTGTTGCCAATTTGAAGAACAAAATGTGATCAATTTAGCCCTTAAATAATTCCTGTCCTGAAAGGGTTAACATATTCCACAACCCAGGCCTGTGCCTGCAAATAGTAATAATAGTCTTGAATTTGAGTATGGTTGTGAATATCTTTATTCAAAAGAATTCCCTCTGTAGAAATATATAATGCTCCTTTCATACATTATGGACTGCCCAATGTATTTGAATGTCATAATTCACTCTTATCAATCAAGAATATGCAATGCAGTCAGTGTTGAGTGATTTTGTACTATTTTCAATTATTCATAGCAATTTGGCTATATTAAAATTTGTAGTTTTTAGTAGATACATGTGTCAGTATAAATATATACATTGTCTATTCAACTGAACTTTTAAAGTTCATTAATTTCTCTTCAGTGTTGTTTATTATTATGCAACATGTGTATAAAACAGAGTTGAATCAAAGGGGAACAATCACCAATAAATAAAATTTGTATATTGTTAAAAAGATATAAATTCACATTAAAAATTAATATACGAAACATTCAAATTGTTCAGGATAATAAGCAGAAGGAAAAAAAATGATTTCCTTAAGGTACATGGCCACTTCATCCCTTTTGCAGCCCTAAAATTTGAAGTTGTGTGAGTATGCAATAAATTACATGTACAAAAGAATTGTAATTGTGGAAAGGATTAAAATCAGCTTTTTAGTAAGTGATAACAACAATTTGGTAACACTTCATTATTTTCAACTTGAAAAACCCCCACATAATTGTTAAAATTATTTGTTTACTGTTACCAGTACATGTACTTGCCTTGATTTCTGAATAGCTCCCTCTATGACAAAAGCAAGATTTTCATTTCTTACAAAGGAGTTATAGAACTTGTGACCTTAATTTTGTAGGCAGTATCTACAGGATGTCTACTAAACCTGTGCAAAGTTTCATGGAATTTTGTGAAAGTCTGTAAAAAGGATGAAGTGCCTTTAATAAGGCCTGCTTGGAAATTGACTCTTGGTGAACTTCTGTACACTTGCCAGGGCTGTCAACTTTGGGGAACTGCTTGGAGGGAGATTCATATTTTTTCTTCTTGCCAGCCCTCCAAAAGTCGCTCAGTTGGGGGGGGAGGATGTGTGGCGAGAAAGTTTTTTTCTCGCCTGACAAGCAACCATTAAAAAAAAGTTATTTTTAACGTTTGGCAGGAGGTTTTTTTGTAAAGCGGGAGATTTACATGCTGTGATGCTAGTGGGATGGCTAGAGAATGAGCTTGGTGGAGTGAGACTCCCGCCAAAAGTGGGAGGGTTGACAGCCTGTTGACCAGGCTATACTTATAAGTCACTTTTAGAGCATAATTCCTTTATTCAAACTGCATTACCTTTTTTACAGAAATAATATCTGAAGATTATATTGTGAATATTTGACATGGTACCCCAAACACACAGAGCAATATATTTCCTGGTGAGCGGTCCCCTTGAAAATAGGATAATGATATAAAAGTTTGATTTAAAGAATGTAGAGGTATAATTTGATGTACCACTTAAAGCTTCATTCTGTGAGGTTGTATGGCAAATGCTCTGCACTTATATCCTATATTGACTGAATTCCTGACTTCACCCTGGACCTAACACTCTATCTCACACTAACCCTACCCCTAAACCTAACCTAAAACCTAATTACAACCCTAACCCTATATCTTTTACAAAATTAAATCATTGGGTGATTTCAAGTTCGGTGTTGGTGTTGAGACCGTGAATTGGGCTGCTGATTCTAGCCCCAACACTGAATTCGGGTTTATAAAAATAATACCAAACACATTATTGATAGCTCAACACCTAGTGAAGTCAATCCCAGCACCAGCTTCATTTCAGGTTCGGTGTTGTGGCTGGTGCTAGTTTTGCCCCAACACCAACACCAGCTTTCAACAAAGAACTTGAATTCACCCATTGAGCAATTGTAGCCAGAGCATATGTCAGAGCGCCTTCTATGAATATGAATCGAATGTGCACGCAATTTTGTCGCATGTAGGCCTTTATGCATCAACCCCTCACTGACAAATTCTACACATTTTGCCCATAAACATTTTATTCAGCATCCTGAAAAATATACCACATGAATGAGAACAATTTTTTTTTTCACCACTAATGCCTATTTTCATTTTGTTATCCCATTCTGATTAACAAATTCAAATAAAGCATCAAAGTCTGCAAACATATTGAGAAGATTGCCTAACACACACTGTAGCAACGGGGTAACCTCGCTAGTCATAAGGACTACTTATTCATAAAGACCGCTATCCATAATGCGTGACTAAATGTATAGCGGTTTTGTACGAATAGCGGTCTTTCTGAATAGCGAGCAAACCAGACAAATTACCTCACTATTCATAAGGAGATCCATTCATTAGGACCACTATTCATAACTACTCATAAGGACCGCTATTCATAACGCATGTTAAATGAATAGCGGTTCTTATGAATAGCGAGCGAACCCCCTAGCAACCATTATTCTGCAGTCAGTTTCCAACACTAATTGAATTCCTAGTAACTTTAGCTCCTGGTCCAAAACACTATTAATAGTCATACATCTAATATGAATACCCTTTTGTCAATTGTTGACAAACTAAAACCTGGAGCTTATCTCACCTAAGTAAACGTCGATTCGCACGTCAATGATTTTAGAATCATTATTTTCTTTAAAAAATCATAATTTTTTGGTAAAAATCAAAGCGATTTCAGTTCATATCTTTCAGATACCCAACTTTTATTGGAAATTGTAGCGATAAGACGAAAATATCAAGGTTTTTGCAAATTGAAGAGAAGGGATGATTATAATTTAGGCTGTTGAAATCCTTGTCCTTGAATAGAGTGATAGAATGGAGCATTTATTTATTCTATATATTTCTTTTGAAAGAGAAAAAGAGAGCGAGGGCAGCTGGAGTGTAATGAGCAAAGAGAAAGAAGAATGAGATTTAAGATGGATCATGAACTATAAAGGGAATTAATGAGACCAAAAAAAGAAAGATTGAAAATCATGATGCTGAGAGATATGGAGGAATATTGATACGAGTAAGATTCATTTCAATTTTCGAGCCTTTTTTTCAGAGTTTTTTTTAATGTGTCTACTCAAAAAAATGGCTCTGTGGCCCATGCCTTAGTGTGCTACATATTTAACCCTTTCATGACAGGAATTATTTAAGGGCTAAACTGATCATATTTCGTTCTTCAAATTGGCAACAATAATATTCTTCTTGTAGTGCTACATGGTTCTAATAAGGTTTAATGTCTTTGAGAATAATATACATGGTTAGGAATTTTGTCGAAAAGTTGAAAAAATTGCCAATTTTGATGAAAAACAATGATTTTGAACCACTCAAAGTGTTGTCAATTTAAGGATTCTAAATGTTATTCTCGATTATAAAATTCCTGACATCAAACGCAATATGGTCATCATGTAACAAAAATGGACATATTGTGTGCAGGAAATTTTGTGCTTTCTACTCATGTATCAGCTATATTTCTAATTAGAGCTCTGAATTAAAAGATATTACGCCAAACCACAAAATGTGGTCAATTGTCTTGAAAGGGTTAAGTTGGAGGATATTTTTAACGTGTCTCTTGCGCATGCCTTCAGGAGCTACTCTCTCTCAGCCTATTGCAAGTGCAAACATACAATCCCCCTCCTCCTCTAGCTCCTCCCCTCCCCCCCCCCCCCTTCTCTCTCTCTCTCTCTCTCTCTCTCTCTCTCGCTCTCTCTGAAAAATAAAGATAAATAAAGAGTATACAATATGCGCATGCGCTGTACCGTCCCAAGATATTGCATTGGTAAACAATTTGGTGCGATCGCGATGAGACGATCCGAGCTGAGCTAGCTAGCTTGAGAAACAATCTCAGATCATATGAGTTCAAATGCAAATTGTAACAGCTAACATTAACACAGCTGATTCACGTCATTCAGATATCAGACCAGGGAGGACCAGACCTTTCGTTCCCAGTCCTGTGCTGGCCTAGGAGCCTATATGCTTCGGATTACGTACATTTACATTATTTGATTGCAAGGTAATTTCCCCTTTTATTGTGTCTTACAATTACGTAGCTCAAAATTACACTTATAACTTAACTTAGGCCTAATCGTGGAATAACTTAAGTCCCCTCTCATCATTCAGTGTATACGCACCCACTTGCGTGTTGTTAATTGTTATGGCTATGAGTATGATTATTGAGGAGAATGAAGTCCCCATATCATTGCACGCATTAAACCGATAGTGTGCAGGGTGAATGAGGGGATTGGGGGGGGGGGGGGGGGGGAATCCGGGCATGCCCGTAGAATAGGGGACCAGATCAGTGCTGTATTCAATACTGTGTGTGACCATAGCCTGTAGGCTCTTGACTTTGAAGAGTAAAAAATAGAGCAGCCATTTTAGAGCCTAAAGAACCTCATGAAAATCACCTTTACCGTGAGCCAGCTTCTCTCATCTCCTCTTCACCATAGCTTTAATAGAATATTAAAAGTAATAAAACCTCATTTTTTACCCTAGAATTTAAAAATATCGGGGAAAAAATGTGAAATATTAATTTTAATGGTTTATAGCGGTAGGTTGAATGTTGTCCGAACGACGCCCCGAAAAAGTCTTCGCTGCGCTCGTAGACCCGGATGTGTCCTGTAATGCATCGACCTACAGTCAATCACGCAATTTTCAGATCCACCATACATTAGACAATCTGACCGCTTCGAGCGTGCGGGCCTCGCACATGTTTGACCGTGCGTCTTCAGCATGCATGCAGTAGCGGTCATGTCTAATACAAATATTTTGCTCTGTATATTAGGGGTTCCTTGTCGCTATTATATTACATGTATACGAAGCATGAGCTTCAAATTTTATTTCCCTAAAGATATATTTTGCAGTTTTTTTTTTTATTTTGTTTTTCTCTTGTCTGAAAAATGTTACATGCAAATGAGCTGAGTAAGCCTACAGTTATGCTAGAGATCATGCTGGCAATTAGGTAGTGCATGTACTTACAATAGTGTAAACCTTCAAATTGAAAGGTCCTTTGTTCCCTAATCTGTATTCACACACCTGCCTTTACAGGATAGAGAAGTCTCTTGAAGGCATGTGTATTGATGAAAAAATCTATATCAAGGCCTCAATGAACCTTTGTTCTTTTTGTGCTTTTCAGAGTTACACATCTTCATGTAGCTTAACTGTGCTTTACATGTATTGTTGCAGGTTACAGGTGCAAACAGACTGTGAGTCAAAATTGTTGCGTTTAAAAAGTTTCTAACAGTATGTGTATTACATCTCCCTAGTGTGATCTACACTGTACATGTATCAACACATCAATTATGTATAATGCATTGTATTCTGACTTTTGCAATAGAATAACTTGTAACAGGTCACTAAGCATTGAATTTAAATGCCTTTCAAAAGTGCATAATAATTCATCTGTACAAATTCTTCAAACTGTATCATCCATTTAGAATCCACTCCTATTGTACTGCTTTCTTTTTGGGACAAGTATGGAATATACATGCATTTGCGACTGATGTTACTTTTAAAGATGAGGTTGAGTTGTGGTAATGTGATTACATTGTGAAATAAACTGCCTCAAAGCAATAAGGTTGATCTTATCTACATAAGAATTTGTGTATACCATGAGGTTTGGGAATCATCAAAATGATAAGAAATTGACTCTTGTCTGGCTGAAAAGCACATACACTGCACACAGAAATGGGTATATGGGACAGTACAAACATGTGGCATGAATGTTAGGCCCGAACACTTTAGCTACATGTATTTCTCGTCATATTTCGAATATGAGGGCATTTGAAGAGCAATCCTTTTCAGGAGAATTATTTTTTAGATCACCTTTCCCAGAACTTAACCTTCTCGTTAAAATGTTTAATATTGTCGGCATGACACTGATGGGGAATTGGGGGTCTGGAGTAAAATTACCCTCTAAAGACCCACACATATTTGGAATTTTCCCATCAAGATATCTCCTCTAATTTCCCTGATGAGATGGAACAGGGTCCTTTTAGCAGAAGGCTCTGTTGGAAATCTGTTGAATTATTAGTTTTCTTCACCCTACCACAGTTGACCAGATGCAATGTTGTGCGTACATGACTACATGTACAATGTATATTTCATATAAAATACACTCAAAGGCAGGAAATGACATGACAAAGCAGTCACTTTGGAGCTATTTTGTTTACAGCTTAATCATTGAACTAGTTTCTTTTGTTGACTTTAATTGCAAGAATGTGTGATCTCCCTTTTGTTCTCCCTATTCAGGAAATAGGGTATTTTGGTGCTGGCTGCCAGCGACATGTATGCAATGGTACCATATAGAAACGCTGAAGAAATTCTGTTTAACTGTGCTTTCTGTGAAGACCAGATCATTTTCAAAGTGGAGAATGAAGTGCGAACAGAAATGGAAGCTTGACGTTTCATCATGTGGCAACATTCAAACATTCCGTCAATCTATCAAATCTGTCATTGTTCATTAATGGACTGTGAGTTATGTGTGCAGACTAAATGAACATCCCCAATTTCATAGAAGTGTAGTCATAGCTGTGCAAATAACATTTATTATGTTCTTCTTAAGAAGTACATGTACATGTAGCACTACATAGAACAGACTGTCTGCAGGTAATCTGTCAAGTAATCTGTCAAGAGGACCTTTGTTTGGATGCAAGATACCGTCATGGATTGATCTCCACTGAAGACTGCAAGTCAGAACTTTATGTTTATATGTCATCACTATGCAATGCCATTGAAATGGATAGACTACTGCACCATGCACTAACAGAAGACCAAGCAATGGAATGAAGACATAGACCATTTTATGTTGATAGAGAATCATGTGTTTGTAACCTTGTGATAAATCTCTCAGCGATTATTTATGTGAGCTCCAGCAGTATAGACTTTTTGAAGGGACGTTGCAAGGCGGAGTCATTAGCAGACTATCATTTACTTTGTTTTGGTTACTACATTATGGCTGCCAGTGGTAACCAGAAGACGCCTGTTCGAGATAACCTCAATGATGCCATCTCTCATTTTCAACAACAGGTAAGGACGGTTGAAAAATGAATATTATCCATACATTTGAATTGTTATTTTAGAAAATGTTTATAAAACTAGCAAGATGCGCATATATCCCTAAATTGAAAGCAGCATGAACAAAAAATTTAAGTCATTCCACGTTCTACCCCAAGTTATTTACCATTATTCCATCCATCCATTTTGCAAGAAAAAAAAAAATCCAATAGTACATTATATGAAAAATAAAAAACTTTGGCAATTTGTACTTTATGCATATTTGAGAAATGGTGCAAGAGTTGACTAACATGTAGTTTAAGATTCTACCAACTGTGATTTCCCCCAACCATTAAAAGTTTTCTGTATCATTGTGTAAGACTATAAAAATGTTTCATTCTAAAATCCGGGCTGGAGACTTGCCCCCCAATAAGAAGTACATGTATGTGAAAAGGTCATTTATTAGCATGTACATCAAGATAATATTATGTAGATCTGTGCATGTAGATAAATGTTATAGAAACCTTTTCTCTCTTGTCTTTTGAATAGCAGATTATGGAGATGTTAAAGATAGGTTATGATATTATTTCACTATTAAACACAGGCTCAAAAGTACAATGTTAGAATTAAAATTTGAATAACAAATAATCTTTGATAATATTTGTTGTGAATGCACAGATTGGTGCTTATGACAAGGAACTGTGGGAGGAACATGTGGAACAAAAAGAGTCGCAGGTAAGAGAAGTAGATTAGCAATGAGAGTCAAGCATAATTTTGTCTATAAAAGGCAAAGTCAATAAACTGGACGCATATATATATATCATCAAATATCTTTAAAAAATCATTCAAATATATCAAAAGGGATTATATGTATGAAACTGTGCAATAAATCTTTTGCCCCTGAAGTTGTCATCATTCATGGAATTGCATTCCAGAATACTTTGATTTGCTTTTAAGATGTGATTGCACTGTAGGCATTAGGGGAGAGAAGGGTTAGTTGGAACATTGTATTTTGAAATGATGGGAATTTCTTGCACAGCTGTGATTACTTTCATGAAATATTGCTACACTGGAACCTCCTTATAACAAACTCCTTGGGACCAAGGAAATCACCTCTTTATATCGAAACCTTGCTATATCAGGGCTAAAAAAACAATAGGATACAAAGAAGAGGGACCAGCAAAATTACCTTTTTATATGAGAGTTTGTTATAACAGTGTTCTATATAATGAGGTTCCACTGTATCAAGCAAAACCAGTCAAGCTTATATTGTGTACAATATTGGTGCTACATGTATGTTGTTTTAGTGAGTAACTTACATGTACAATGTAGGATTGTTTTGATGCATGGACAAATGACTTTACTCTGGTTGAAACTGAAACCTTCAAAATGAATTCTGCACTTGTGATCTTAAGATTATTCTTTTTTAAACAGCCATCTGCCATCATAGCAGAGTTGTGTAAAGTGATGGTCTACATTATAGGTCCTTATTTCCTGTTTATTTGAATAGTTCAGTGCATTATACATGGATACTGAGATATGAACTACTGTATAGCCTGTAACTTGATACTGTGAAAGCTGTGCATGGAATACCAAGCATATAGATTCATCACATTTTGCAAGGTGTGCTATACACAATAATTACACACGTGTATATCATTACAAAATTAGTATTAATTCTTTGACTAGTAGTAATTCTTTAACTAGTATTTTATTTTCATTTTATTTTTCTAGGGTCTTGGAGTGGATACCAGTGGTGTCCATCTAAAGACTGGCAGAGTCAAAACAGAGCTGATCGATGTTGATTTAGTTAGAGGTAATACAATTTAACCTTTACAAATATCAATAAATATGAGAAATTTACATAGATTTTAGTATGATAATATTAGGCACAATATAGATAGATTTTCATTCATGCAATGCCATGATGTTCGTAAATAAAACAAGTGATAGATTATAAAATTGCTCTTGATAAAACATGATTAAAACTTGAAAAATACTGTTAAAAAGTTAAGTATCAGAATTCCATTAGATTTGTGCACATCGTGTAATACATGTATGTTGGAAACCCATCACATTTTTGAAAGTTTATTCATTATTTGGATATTGCAAAATAATGGATCCGATGAATTTGAATATGTTGCAAAAATGATGACTTTTTTTTTTTTTTTATTCATATGTTTTATTGATTTTCATGATTACAAACAGCAAATTAATAAACAATTACAAAGCACATAAGGAACATAAAAGAAAGAAAATAACAGAAATAATAGAAATGATATCAGCAATAAGAAAATTTTAAAAAATGATGACTTTTTACGATGGATAATAGATCTTTCTCTTTTTTCCCTTTTTTTTTTTTGGGGGGGGGGGGGTACTGCCAAGACTCATAGGCAAGAAAGTCCAAAATTATATGGACAGAATACATATTTATGTGAGATGTCCATTCCAAATACATAAATATATATATTCAAATAAGGAAATAAATTCTGCATTGTCATTTTTAATAGATGATAGCAAACAGTTTACAATACAAACCCAAACCAATACTTTTCTTTTGCTGATTTCTAGTATGTTTGGTTTTACTCATTCAATAGGCTCAACGTTTACCAAAGCCAAACCAGAACATGCCTGGCTTGCCACCACATGGAAGGGCCTTCTGCGAGTTTTCTTCTTTCCATTTTACTTCACATGGTAAGAGCTGAAGTATGGATTGAATAATATGCCATGGAGAAATTTCCTTTTATGAAATTGTACAAACATGGGTCTTTTCTTCTTTTATTCTTTTTCCTCCGTCCTTACTTCCTTGCATCTCTTACTTGTATTTTCCCTTCATCTTTCTTTATCTGTTTACTCCATACATGTATCTTCCTTTTGCCTACCAGTAATTTGGTAAAATATTAGTATTTCTATAGATCTCAGCATGCATGTGTATGTATATTATATATGTAGGTATTGAGTTAGAATTGATCTGCTTTTGCTGCAAAATTCCATATATGTATATGTAGGCCTACATTCTGCACTCCTGAAACTTAAAGAAAAGGTTGAGTTCTGGGAAAGGTGAAAAATAATTTGTGAGCTTTCTCATTCCTTTTATGTCAATTTGGAAGAACATCATAGACCCCTTTCACACTCACTTCGTTAGAGCGGTCTAACTAAGAACGGTTCCTCAGGAGCGGTTCTGAGGTGAGTATGAATGCTAAAGTGGTCCAGGAAGCGTTCTTCTGGAGAGCTCCAGAAGACCACCTCGGGAGGTGGTCTTGAGGAACGGTTCTTGCAGTGTGAAAGCGAAAGCGATCCTAAAGCGTACTTCAACCGGAAATGAGTGTGTGTGTGTTGCGCGGGAAATCTCGTGTGATTTTCCTTGATTTTCCTATAAGGGCAGGCCATCGCTGTATGATAGAATGATGAAAAGAAAGAAACATAAGGAAAGATAGAAAGAGGAAGAAAACAAGGAAAGATATAAAGATAAATGCATCAGGCAGGCAGTATACTGTTTGAATTCCGCGCGAAAAAATTAACCCGCTGACCTGAGCTGCCATAGCAACAAGACCACTTTGACTCGTTGAGCGATTTGAGACATAAAAAATGCGCGGAGTGTGAAATCAAACCGTTCTTCAAGAACCGTTCCTCTAGAGGGGTCTAACTTGGAGCGGTCTAACAGGGAGTGTGAAAGGGGTCATAGTAGAAATGTCCCCTGAAAAGGATTGCTCTTCAAATGTCCTTATATTCGAAATATGATAAGAAATAGCTGAAGTGTTCGGGTTGAACATTCATGCCTCTTGTATGTGCAGTCCTCTATACCCATTTCTGTGTGCAGTGCATGTGCTTTTCAGCGAGATCGGGTCAATTTCTTGTCATTTTGATGATTCCAAAACCTCACAGTATACTCCAATTCTTACGTAGACATGACAAACCTTTCCCAATAGCTTTGAGACAGTTTCTTTCAAAATGTAATCGTATGACCAGAACTCACCTTTATCTTTAGATAATCTATACAGAGTACATGTATTTCTTATGGAGATTCCAGAGTTCAATAGTGTTTGTTTAAGTGGATGGTATGTCCCTCCCAAAAATGTAGGCCTATGTGTTTGAATTAAGAATGGCTAGATTTTGTATTTTCCTGCAATATGAACAGGCATTGGCATTGTGAAGATTTTTCCTGCTGAAAAAAAAGATGTCTGTCTAATGTAACCATGAAAGAATTAGAAAGCATAAAACTAAAAATTGAATAAATAATAATAATAATAATAATAATACTTAAAATCAATTCATGATTATTGTTTGTAAACTGGATGGCACAGAAAGGGCTGTACTGGAATTAAATACATACATGTACTGGGTATATATATTAAATCATTAGAATACATGTATTTAAGAAAAATGGATATCAGGTAAAGCTCATTTTCTTTCATTGTATACTTGATATTTTCATTAGCATACATATACATGTAGGATGTACATGTGAGCAATCCTCTCCCTTTCATTTGGGATTTGTTTTTGGGAAATTTCAAAGAAATGATTTAATCTGATAGCGTGATTGCAAAATTTGTCATTTTCTTTCCGATAAGAAACACTTCAAGGATATTACATTTAGCAATTTAACAGAATGTACAGGTATATAATTTGAATACTACGAGGCTAGGTACAAGGCTATGGAAGATTTTACCTTGCTCTTGCTTCTTTTATCAGGGGCCAATACTGAAAACCACATGTTCAGAATTGTTACTATTTTTTCTGTGCCCTATATTTGCGAAAAGGACATATAATTACGTATTGTTCCTGCTTATGAAAATGCATTATTACATGTACGTGTAGGTGTAAGTTTTCCTTAATTAATAAATTATCAAAAAGATTATGTATGAATTTTCTGCTATTTTTTATGTTGCAAGTCTTATAGTAATATTTCTACATGTTGTCTGTTTACCATACAGGTGGAAGCAACAACTATCAGCTAGCACATTTTATTCAACACTAGTTCTCTACCTTCTTCAACTAATCTGTGTCACCACCTTTTTCATTTTCCAACCCAGCTCAGAGCAACAAGTAAGATCTGAAATATTATGATGAAAGGGAAATTTTAATTATCCGATATGTTTTGCTTGCATTTCCCTTTTTCGGCGAACTCTTCAAATTATTCTCTAGACTTAAATCTTACAGTTAGGGGACTGATCCATTGGATATCTTTCACACATTATGGTGACTACATTGTATATGGTCAGTAACACTGTCAGCACCTGATTATGGTTAGACCTGTATAGATTTTGAATCTGCAATAGATGTGATGAAGTAGACAAACAGAAGATTTGTATGTCATAATCTTCAGGATACAGGATATAGTATCAGTTGTGTAATGGCAGGAATAAACTGCCTTGTTAGAGCATATTAAAGAGAAGTTTGAGTTCTGGGAAGGGTGAAAAATAATTTGTGAGCTTTTTCATTCCTTTTATGTCAGTTTGGAAGAACATCATAGTAGAAATGTCCCCTGAAAAGGATTGCTCTTCAAATGTCTGCATATTCAAAATAGGATGAAAAATAGCTGAAGTGTTCAGGCCAAACATTAATGCCACATGTGTGTGTAGTCCCATATACCCGTTTCCATGTGCTTTTCAGCAAAATAGGATTAACATCTTACAGTTTTGATGATTCCAATCTCACATTATATGCCACTTAATATGTAGACATGATCAACCTTTCCCTATTGCTTTGAGACAGTTTTGTTCATAATGTAATCACATGACCATAACTCAACTTTATCTTTAAAGATCTTATAATATGCAACCAATACATGTCATGCATTAAATCAGTTGTGATTTTCTGTTGTTGTTGCACATTTTGCTGATGTGAAATAATTCTTATTCTTTTCTGTTTATACTGCAGGCAATATATGCTTTTGAAGTCATTGGTCCCATCTTATTAATGTTGGTGCTGGGTACCACATATACTCAGGTTGTCTCTACAAATGCAAAGACAAAGTCATTGTTGAGAAGATCATCAAGAAGAAAGCAAGTGATTTGTTTATATACTTTTACACATTATGCAGCTAATGAAATATGTACTACTTAACATTTCATTTGCAGTGAAACTAAATCAGTCCAGAGTTATGTGGATAGACATGTTTAGAAAACTTAGGGGGAAAAGAAGATACAAAGTCTTACTAAAAATATAACTTTCCTTAAAAATTTCAAAAATGTTCTTAATAATTTACAAATAATGATCTTGAAAATAGTATCTTTAAGATATATCTATTGATTGCATTATTTCTTGTAAGATATACAGATTTTTGGAACAAGCTGGTGAATATGGTTTTTCAAATGAGTTTCAATTTTAACTTTAAAAATCTGTTCATTTCAATCTAAAGCTTGCATCGATCACAGAGTGCACATGCAAAGGGTAGCAGCAGTAAAACGACTCTCAACCGAACATCGCCCAAGAAATCAAGGGAGAGTCGTGACAGAGCAAAGGCTACTTCACCCAAACGAAAACCAACACTAAAGACTGCACATGGGACCAAAGACAACAGTCCATCTCCCAATTCAGACAGTGCAGAAAGTGTCATTGCAAATGGCACTTCAATTAAAAAAGTGAATAGGTTGAGTGGAGAGGTTCTACAGAATGAGGAGAATGCAGAAAAGGAAGATAAGGATGGTCATACCAAGTACGTACCATCGGCTAACGGGGAGGAAATATCTGGATGCGCTGATGAGGATTTAACCCTTCGCAACACCCCTGTGGGTGAAAGGGAAGTGGCCGGAGATCTGCTGGTTATGGACAGCCCGACCAGTGAATCAGGGGAATCCCCTACCTCCATGTTGGATAGGGAACTGGAGAGCATCATCAAAGCATCACACAGGTAGACATTAGTCCTGCTTGACCCCATAGTGCATATATATATAGGGCAGCAGGTAGAGTAGGATGGAATGCAAATTAAAACAAATAACAAATACATAACACATCTTTGTGATGTGCTGTTGTCTGTTGTAGACTGTTAGACAGAGCCAGTGTAAAACCACTAACAGTATGTGTGGTAAAACACTTAAATGGCTACACTTTATTTGTATATTTTTTATCATTAAGACATTTATTAACCTTGATAGGGACACTTATCTAACTAAATTCACAAAGTGTATGGCACAGTTAAGAGTGATAATTTCAAAAGTTTATCTAATTTTCATGTTCCTTTGAATGTGTGTAACTGTTAGGATAAGTATCCTGATGATGGGTAAGGACACCAAATGACAGTGAACGACATTTTCCCTTACATTGGCCAATCAGAATCCTCATTTCAATGAAGTAAACATCATGGCTACATGTGTGATGATGAAATTGTGCCGGTAATTGGTTGTAACTTTTTGAAATAGTGAGATAAGTCTATTGAGTAGTTACTGATGGCAAATTCTATGTTCTTCAAAAGCAACTATAAGTATAAAATAAACTTAAAATCTGTTATGTATAATTTTCTTCCTCAGACAAAATCATACAACTGAAGCATACAGCAGGAGGAGGCAAAGGGAATCCACCTCTCCCAAAAGCCTGGCACAGAAGCCTAGCATCGGCACATTGAACAAGAATCCCAGATCCTGTCTGTCTTCAAGAGACCTGAGAGAATCTAGAAAGAATAGATTGACAAGAGTATCAATATTAGGTGAGTCATTAGATTTAAAGGAGGAAGGAAGGGAGAGAGGAGGAACCAGTAGAAATTCATAGCCACATTTATACATGTATTTTCATAGCAATTTATAAAATTGTTATGTATTACTGTGCTAACTAAGTACTAAGGAAATTGTCACTATTTCCACTCTAATATAAATAATAAATAATTGAATGTACCTTATCTGAGATATATTATCTGTATCATTTCATCATGGATAGCAACTTTGTAAACAATTGCATGATACTCAATAATAGAACTTATATACATGTCACACATCAGTGTACACTGTAGATGAACCAACAGTTGTACACCATGTAAAGTAGATAATTTCTTCTTTCTCTTTCAGAAAATGCCAGAAAGTTTTCCCCAGTTGAAGAGGAGAGTCCCCAGGAGATCTTGCAGCACATGTCAGACAGTGAGGGTACACCTTCAGACACCAACCCAACCAACCTGGCCACGGGACAGGACCCCCTGCCCCAGCCAAGGGGGAGGAGTGCTGCTAGGAAGGGGCGAAGGTCTAGGGTGAGGAAGCCGGATGGGTCACAGGATTCAGAAGGGGACACCTCGCCAGATATGAGGATGGAAAGTGAGGTGAGAGGGAGTCGATTTCAGTGGTGATGCTCAAAATGTTATTACAATGAAAGGTTGTCGTTTTTTAATGTAAAGTCTGGTTTTGATGATGGTTTTGGCTTTTCCAGAGGACCAACTTTTGCATTACGTGTTTGTGCTACTTACAGACCCTCATTGAATGTATCCCTAGAATGATATAACCATCATAAAGCAGGTTAAGGTTTGACAAGATTTTGAAAATAAGGCCAAATGTGATTTTAAACATGACACTTCGATCACCAAATTGCTTTTTGTCTCATTATCATGCATCATTTGGAACCTTTTTTCAGCAATTCTTCTTGCTTATTTTATGTTCTCTATAGCTTGTAGGTATTGTAATCATTTTTAATGCTTCGAAGACATTTAAGAAATGATTTTGCTACAAATAAACATACAGAACTGTCTATACCTGACCAAGTAGGATGTATAGTGATCACATACTTTTCGTCTTGGATCAATTGAAAACCTTTCCCAACAGCAATACTTCCAGCCGATCTCCCGCCCGCTGGACTCCGACCTGGATGAAGCCAGCTGGGAGGAGACGGGAGCTGATGGCTCCAGCTTCAGCAGCGACTCTGCCAACTCCTCCGATACTGGCTCCTCCACCTCAGAGGAAGGAGAGGAGGAGGAGGAGAGGGAGCAGGAGGGCGAAGGAAGGGGGATGGGAGCAGCACTTCACTTTGAAGATCCCTTCAAGCTGATCCATAGTGCCGTCAGTTCCAGTAGTATATCTAGCAGCGGACTCAATAAAGGTAAGTAGTAGTGATTTACCTGTAATTTTAATGCTTTTCATTATTATTATGAAACAAATTATACTTTCTCTTATATGACAGATGGTTTTATCACTCATGCATTACTGTCCCTTCCTTATATAATCATACTTTCTGAGGAAAAACCAGTGTCATTCAGGGGAGCGTTTCATGAAAGGAAGTTGTCGGATATTTCATCCGACAACTGTTATAAGCTACTGAAATCCTTGCATCTGATTGGCTGAGAGCAAATTTGTCGGATAAAATATCTGACAAGTCCTTTCATGAAACGCCCCCCAGGTCTCGACAAGAGACCCATCAATGACATAAAACGTGTATCTAATTCATTTATCTGTCTAGCTGAAGACCATTTCCTTCCAAAAAATACAAATTTCTTTTCATTTCACCCTTCTGTATTTTGACTCTACATGTATGTATGTAACTGCAATGAATCATTCAGTATGTTATAATAGTTACATACATATTATGCATATAACTACATCAAATAAAATTATGTAATATTTTCTCTTTTTTAACAGTTCGTGTGCGAATCTTTGAAGACAACGTGTGTAAGAAAACAGACATGAGTGTTCTTCAAATCAGCTGTGCAATCAATACCAAGGTCCATTCCATTCAGGCCAGCACTGATTACATCAAGCTAGGCTTCTTGTGTTCTTTCATTCTTGCCATTATACCATTCACATATAGGTAAGTTAACAAAATTTTTACCTTTTTTGGGGGGGGAGGGGGGAGGGGGATGAGAGGTGTATCTGCCCGTTTCAGCAAGCAAGATATTAAGGTCAGAGTTGATTATTTTCTGACCTGACTTATATTTCATGTATTATCATCATCATCATCATCATCATCATCATCACCATCATCATTATCATCATTGTCATCATACAATCATCATCATACCATCATCACCGTCATCATCATCATCACTATCTTTGTAATACCAGACAGTTACACTTGACCTCATCTGTCACATTTGTTTTTTCTAGAATTGATATCACCCACCACCAAGGGGATGGCCAGGTAACATGGTTCTCCCCTCAACTACCGATGATGGCAGTAGACACATTATCCCACATGCACTGGGCTTCTATCACCGTCCTGGTGATGACATCATTTGAAAGGTTCTACCTGAGCTCACTCTTCTTCTTCCTCCTTGCTGTAGCTGAAAGAACATATAAGCAGGTAGCATACTGGGTTCTCCATTCTCATTGAATTCTACATTATAGTCAAATATCTTCTCATATAAAGGTCACATGTGTTAGTGGTCTTTATAACTGTTTCATTTGAAAAGATTTGTGTTTTTTTTAATTGTCATGAAAAGTGTTTTTCAAAGGTATCTATTTTTACTGTTTCCATTGGTTGGTTTTTGCAGATGACATTAGCTTCATGAAATTTGAAAGTGTTCAACTAATGATTCAAGTAGTTGAGTTGAGTGTGTAATCCAGGCATCTTGCAATAGCAATTGTGTAGTGTGCATATGACTTAGATGCCAGTGATATACATGTAGTTTAGTGCTAATGTAGATTCCCTGGCCACAGAGTAAATTTTGGACATTGATATCAATGCCTGCTAAGTGTTATTTTGCATAAAGACATATCTCTGATTTCAGTGTGATTATACTTAAATGCTTATACATGTACATGTAGTTTGGTGATTCCTTTTTAATCATTATGTACGTAAACTTTGTAAGATACACATAATAAAACAGGGTCATAGTGGAACATATTTTCTCCCTTTTTGAGACTGTTATTGGCATCAGCATTGATTAAAATGTACTCTATTTCTATACTTTGACAAAAGTACATGTATGTGTTTTTTAATTCCTTCACAGCGCTGTCTATTCGCCAAGTATTTCTCCCACCTTACATCAGCTCGTAGAGCTAGGCAGTCATCCCTTCCTCATTTCAGATTAGATAGGGTCAGTAACATCAAGGCCTGGCTCTCTTTAAGGTCTTTCTTGAAGGTGAGATATTCTCTCTCTCTCTTGAATAATAATAGTGATCAAACTGTTATCATTTATTTGTTCATAGTCTATAACACATTTATCCTTATCAGGAGCCTAGTTTATTTTTAGAAGAGAAGGAAAACTTTAATAAGTAACAAGCAGCAAAGGTACTGAAGTGTTTTTTCAAAGAAGGAATATCAATACTGTGCCACTAAGTGTACAAATATTTACCATCAATGAGCTGTCAAGATTAAATTTTGTAGTTTAAATTCAGTGTTTCATTGTCTGATTAGGCCCAGACGCATCTTCTTTGGGAATGAACTTAACAATACATGTAGAAAGCTCTGTATCAGGAACAAAAACTCAACTATTCTTAGTATATTACAGGGAAAATAGCAATGGCAAAAACACTTCCTCACTGCCTTTTATCAATAGCACTAAATATTACTGTAGTCACTGGATTTAAGCTAGATTTCTTTATTAGAATGAAGAATTGGGTGCCAGAATAATGAGAATATATATTTTTTCAAATTATAAACGAAAAGAAAATATGCGCATAACAAGTTTTGCTGCTAAAACTGTATTGTACATGTATGCCAAGAAGAAACTTTTTGGCACCAATATCATGGTAATCCATTTTTTATTTCTTTGTCTCTCTCTCTCTGTTTTTCCTTGCTTCTTTCTTTCTTTTCTGTTTTCTTTTATTTCTCTCTTCTTCTCTTTCTTCTTCTATTTCGTCTTTTCTTCTTCTTCTTCTTCTTCTTCTTCTTCTTCTTCTTCTTCTTGTCCTTCTTCTTCTCCTGCTCCTTCTTCTCCTTCTTCTTCTTCTTCTCCTTCTTCTTCTTCTTCTTCTCCTCCTCCTCCTCCTCCTCCTCCTCCTCCTCCTCCTCCTCCTCCACCTCCTCCTCCTCCTCCTCTTCCTCCTCCTCCTCCTCCTTCTTCTTCTTCTTCTTCTTCTTCTTCTTCTTCTTCTTCTTCTCCTCCTTTTCTTCTTCTTCTTCTTCTTATAGAAACGAGGTCCTCAGCGATCGGTGAATGTCATTGTATCATCAGCTTGTCTTCTCACTCTCATGTTGGTCTCTATATTGTGTACAGAGGTAAGCAAACACTTCAAAAAACATTCACATATTGTCATGTCCTCAAAGCTTCAGATTTTTATATTGTCATTACACACTGGGAATATGTTGTGTAGTGTATTAATTGTATTTGGCAAAACATTAGATCTGCATATTTTAATACTCTGTTTTAAATGTCTTTGAAATTCAGTTGTCTGAAAAACTGAGAAGTAATCAACAATTATATATCATCTACAACATATTGGAGACACATCATATTTGATATGTATTAATTTTATGAATTTGAAAATAAATGCTAGGAGAGTGCAACCTTTTTTTGTAGGCATTGCAGGATTTTTATTCAGATATACATGTATTATACGTGTTATCACACATCAAATATAACAGACTCAAAGTGAATCTTACCAAAGAAAATTGCATTTTTTCAAGGCAGTCTTGAAAAAATGAAATCAATTAATGGGAATACAGACAAAATTTATGCACCAGAAGTAACACTATCCCTGAACTTCAGCTTGATTTAAAGAGAATTAGGTCATTCAACCTGAAGGATATATTTGATTGACAGGTTGTAGATTACACAGGACATACTTAATATGAAACTTACATGAGCAGGTGTGTAACTGATATGCTTGCCAATTTCTAGAATGCAAAAAGGATGAAATCAACAAGAAATCAACATAGGAGCAATTTCATCTGCAAAATTTGTAAACAAGGAGGAATGTGTAATTTACAATAAGTCAGTGACCTCATGGACAATTAAGCCTCTTGCAGTTTTTGACTTTTACTATCAGAGATGCTGAAGCTCAACAGGTAGTTTCAAGTATACAATACATTCTTTTCAGAAAGTGCCTCAGCCACTGATTAAAATGGTATATGAGTCAATGTCTGTCCAGGTCTAGCTGTCTCTTAAATAGGTTACTATTAGATTTCCAAATATATATCACCATTAGAAGATTGATTGATTAGACTTTAGAGTCAGTACAGGATTAGAGGGTAAAAATAATAAACAAACTTGAATTCAGTCCAATTTCATGGAGACTTACTGAGGATTCATTATTTTGTATGTTTCTTCTTTGCAGCTCCTTCAGCGGAGTAATAGCTTCTTGGATGAGCTCTACAACTGGGAGGTGGTCGCTTGGACGTTCTGTCTCAGTCCATTCCTGCTGCGTTTCATTACGCTGGGCTCAGATATCAACAAGAAGTTCAGGAACACCTCAGTACTTCTAACAGAGCAGGTGAAATACAATGATGATGATAGCATTTATATCTAAAATGATTGAGTAAGGATGTGACAGAAAGAACGAAATTTGAAGTATTTGCTTTCCAAATTTGTTAAAACAAAATATAATTTTGGAAAACTTATTCTTCTACTAAGTACAAGTATATAATTCTCATTGAGAATGGTTGGTATTTATAAGTAAACAGCGCAACTAACGTTAGTAAGTTCACAAGGACCAGTGCTTTGATAAATGGGTCCTTTGATTATGTATGTTAGCCATTCAGTTACAGGAAATTTGCTGACATGCATACTTTCTTCGATTTGGGGGTCAAATAATCAGTCATTTAGATATTTTGAGCGTCAAATCATCAGTGCGCATTAAACCAGTATTAATTGCTTCTTGTTTTCATTCAGTTTAGATTTACTAGCATTGGTCAAGAAATCAATATAGTTTGTTTTTGTTGTTTTCTTCTGCATGACATACGTGTAGATCAACCTTTACTTGAACATGGAGAGGAAACCCCAGAAGAAAGACGACCTCATGCTTGCTAACAATGTGCTGAAACTCGCCTCAAAGCTACTCAAGGTATGTACCCAATATTGGTATTGTTAGGACCATATTGCGTGATTTCAAGTTGGGTGTTGGTGTTGGTGTTGAGAGCGCGAATTGGGCTGCTCATTCTAGCCCCAACACCGAATTTAGGTTTATAAAAACAATACCAATCACATTATTGATAGCTCAACACCTAGTGAAGTCAATCCCAGCACCAGCTTCATTTCAGGTTCGGTGTTGTGGCTGGTGCTAGTTTTGCCCCAACACCAACACCAGCTTTCAACACAGAACTTGAATTCGCCCATTGTCTCCTGCTGATAATCAGAATGGTGTTAGCTATAACTTATACCTAGAGTTTATGCCCTGACCTTCTGACTCTCAGAGCACAGTTAAAGGGAAATTCAAACCTGGTGTTAAATTGATTTGAATAAATGAAAAAAAAATGAAAGAAACAGATTAGTGAAAGTTTGAGCAAAATCTGGTAAGAAATAAGAAAGTTATGAACTTTTGCAGTTGTAATCACTCAAACACAAATTGGCAACTCCGTGACGTATCTTGTGAGCTCCTCTCCCATTTGCTCAGTACAGAAAATTTCATGAATTTTAATGTGCTTAGTTTTTGATGAAAGAATAAATTTGTTTCATACAGGTTTTTTTGTCCCCGCCGAACGAAGTTCGCGAGGGGACTATGAAACGGGCTCCGTTCGTGTGTGCGTGTGTGTGTCCGTCCGTCCGTCCGTCCGTCCGTCCGTCCGTCTGTCCGTGTGTGCTCAAATGTTAGAAAATGCTACTTCTCCGTCATTTCTTGGCCGATTTTGATTCCGATTGTTTTATCTGATAGGGCTGGGTGGGGGCTTCCAAACTTCTACACAGAATTTTGAAAATCATTAATTATGCAAATTTATGCAAATTTATTCAAAATCGACGAAAAATGCTACTTCTCCTCTATTTCACATCGGATTTTGATTCCGATTGTTTTATCTGATAGGGCTGGGTGGGGGCTTCCAAACTTCTACACAGAATTTTGAAATTTATTAATTATGCAAATTTATGCAAATTTATTCAAAATTGACGAAAATGCTACTTCTCTATTTCACATCGGATTTTAATTCCGATTGTTTTATCTGATAGGGCTGGGTGGGGGCTTCCAAACTTCTACACAGAATTTTGAAATTCATTAATTATGCAAATTTATGCAAATTTATTCAAAATTGACGAAAATGCTACTTCTCTATTTCACATCGGATTTTAATTCCGATTGTTTTATCTGATAGGGCTGGGTGGGGGCTTCCAAACTTCTACACAGAATTTTGAAATTTATTAATTATGCAAATTTATGCAAATTTATTCGAAATTGACGAAAATGCTACTTCTCTATTTCACATCGGATTTTAATTCCGATTGTTTTATCTGATAGGGCTGGGTGGGGGCTTCCAAACTTCTACACAGAATTTTGAAATTCATTAATTATGCAAATTTATGCAAATTTATTCAAAATTGACGAAAATGCTACTTCTCTATTTCACATCGGATTTTAATTCCGATTGTTTTATCTGATAGGGCTGGGTGGGGGCTTCCAAACTTCTACACAGAATTTTGAAATTCATTAATTATGCAAATTTATGCAAATTTATTCAAAATTGACGAAAATGCTACTTCTCTATTTCACATCGGATTTTAATTCCGATTGTTTTATCTGATAGGGCTGGGTGGGGGCTTCCAAACTTCTACACAGAATTTTGAAATTCATTAATTATGCAAATTTATGCAAATTTATTCAAAATTGACGAAAAATGCTACTTCTCCTCTATTTCACATCGGATTTTGATTCCGATTGTTTTATCTGATAGGGCTGGGTGGGTGCTTCCAAACTTCTACACAGAATTTTGAAATTCATTAATTATGCAAATTTATGCAAATTTATTCAAAATTGACGAAAAATGCTACTTCTCCTCTATTTCACATCGGATTTTGATTCCGATTGTTTTATCTGATAGGGCTGGGTGGGTGCTTCCAAACTTCTACACAGAATTTTGAAATTCATTATTCATGCAAATTTATGCAAATTTATTCAAAATGGCTGAAGGTTCATAATGTTTTCATGTTTTATATTTCAGTTGTATACATGCATTGTTGGTATTCTCTTCTTTTGCATGCAGTAACATTATTATTTTATTCACTAAAGTTTTTCACTGAAGTTTTAAGGTTCAGGCTAGTTAATTTCCACAGATCTGCACTTCCGGCGGGGACATTTATTACGCATTGCGTAATTTACTCATTCACTTGTTTTAAAAACATATGAACAGTGATATCTTAAGATGCATGTATGATTGAAAATTTTCTTCAGCGAAAATGGAAATTAATTATTTTTTTTTGCTACTTGGCAAATGGGAGTGGAGCTCGCAAGATATGTCATGGAGTTGCCAATTTGTGTTTAATTACAACTTTTAAAATTCATAACATTCTTATTTCTTATCGTTTTTTTTCTCAAACCTTCACTGATCTGTTTCTTTAATTTTTCTTCTTCTTTTAAAACTAACTCAGGGTGGACTTTCCCTTTACATGTGATACAGGATCTGATACTTATTAAGTGCCATGGGGACATTTCTTATAAATTCATGAGTACCTTATATTTTTTTAATGTGAGTTGTAATATATGTTATATCCTGATACATGTGTTTAAAAATACATGATCACTATGTACATGTATATCAAGTACCCCATAATGGATTTCTTACATGTAACTATATCCAACTTTCTCATGAAATTAGCATGTAGATATTGTTTTATCACAAAATGATCAAGAAGGATTTTTATGATGGTGATTCTAAATCTGAAAAGAGTTCTGTGTCCGATAACCATATCGTCATTAGCTAATCCAGAGAGTTTGCTCTTATTAAATTTCCAGGATGTGGATTCCGCAAAGGTATTCGCTGAAAAAAGAGGCCCCAAAGTCATGATATTTTGGATAGATACATGTATATATTGTTGATCAATCATTACTATTAGTATGATTCAGCGTGGATCATTAATGCACTGCTATCAGTATAGAGTAGAAGCATTCAGCCCACCGCACACTATAAGATCAGTCTGCAATCTGATTCAGAAGAAAATGTTATAGCATTTGATATAAACATTTAAACACATGAGAAATATTTTTGATTGAGGTTCTGAATAGTCATATAGATAGTAAAATGAAAAATACTCCCTACTGCGAGCTTTCTAGACGGAGGAAAGGCCAAATCAGCTCTGAGTCATAACGACGTCAGAGCAGTCCTACGATTGTCTACAATTTGAAACTGATTTGGCCCTTATTCTAACACTGACAGCACACCAAAATCCTATGTTTAGTATTCATATTATTGTTCAGAACCTGAATCAGGTAGATTTTATTTCTTAAAATGCCCGTATTTAATGCTATTGCGATTTATTTCCAAAATCAGATCGCCGTCGATCGTATATTGTGCAGTGGGCTTTCCACTTCAGCAGATCAGTTCCATTCGCCTTTTGCATTTTATATTGCAGTGAGATGATTAGAGTCATTGGATGATTGTCTGTCGGAAGCAACATGCCATTTAGACACATTACTGTAGAGAGCCATTATATATTTATTGGGACAATAATTACATACTTTTGCTGTATATATGCCTTTTTGTAGTAATCATTTTGATCACCATCTTCACCCTAGAGTTAGAGTATATTTCATCATTAAAACAAATTTCTCCTTCCGCTAATCGATATTTTCCCCTCAACAACATTTTGTCATGTGAGATATGAGAAACAAGATACATTTTCATTCACCGTTATCGACATGACCTCTCGTAGATCTCTATCAATATCCTCATTATCATTATCTTCATAATATTGATAACATTTATGTAGCACATCAGGTGTACTCTTCTGTCATTAAGATCGTTAGAGTCATCACAATTCAAATTCATTATTTTCATCACCACCTCCATCTATGCAATCCTCAACACAATCATAGTAACCTGTACTGTAATTAAATTATCGTCTTCATTGCTGTCATCAACAGTGGATATTCATTTATTTATGTTCATATGTTAAAAGAGTTGTTAAATTAATCAGGTTTTAATCGCTACCTTTTCCAAAATACTAATTTATCACTATGTATTTACTATTGTTTTTGAATATCATGAGACAAGTATCCATAAAAGGATACGCTTTGTAATTGTGCATCAATATTTTCAAGTGCCAAATCTTCGAACATGAATTTTCAATTTTTTCTTCGTGTACCATGATATGTATAATTATATTACAAACATGTATATATTTGAACATGTGTTTGTATGTGGCATATGTCAATGGGGAATAATTCCAGTTCTACTTTGATGCATTTTTAATCATTCCAATTTTATTTTATTTCATTAAATCCTGATAATATACCCTTGTTGTATAAAATATTATTTGTGTATTTATTTATTATTTCGACCAGGGTAGACCAGTAAATAATTGGCATACATGTTTCTTGGTGAAATAAAACATACACTTGTACAAATAGTTATTCACATACATGTAAATTGGGTCAGAATCATATTAGTGCCTTTGTAATTGTGTTAGTTTTGGCATCCACCAAATAGGTAAAATTGTACTTGTTTATCATACCAGGGCCCTGTTTCATAAAACTTGTTATCGATAACAAGTTAACAGCTGCCCCATTTCTATGACAAATTTGCTCTCAGCCAATCAGATTCAAGAATTTCAGTAGCTTACAACAATTACCGTAACTTGTTATTGATAACAAGTTTTATGAAACGGGGCCCAGGTGTATATATGATAAATATATGATATGCATGTAGGCCTACTGTAGGTGGCAGATTCTTATTCCATGTGCCATTGCTTCATAGGTATGCTGCATTCCCTCCTGGAAGTTTGTTTCTATTGTCTATAAAGGATTGATTTATATAAATAGGATTGGGGGTGGACAGCCAGACTCTTTTTGCGTGTCAGTTATATTCTGCCTCATTGAGTTAGGCATTCATTGAAGGTCCTGGGCACACACCATTGTTGAGTAATTGTGAATCATTCTGCACTTGATCAATGAAAGTTATAGAGATCTGTATCCACTGTAGATGGGAACCTGTACCTAACACCGAGTTGGCACCTTTCTGTGACTAGACGCACATGCTTACATTAACATCACACCTTGTAAAACAACCTCTTAGCCCTTCTTCTTAGGCATTACTAATTACCAATAAAGATGTGATTTAGTATATATGTTGGTAATCCATGATATTTGTGTACACCTTGTGTACAATAATGCATCTTCCTGTCACTGAGTGCACACACAGGTTCTTAAATATTCAGTACTACCTATCAAACCTTTTTCCTCGCAAGACAATGACATTCTTTAATCTTGACACAGTGATGACTATGATATCGTCCAAGGCCATAAGTTGGTATGTTTTAGAAAAAACATAATACTGTTCCGATTATGTGTACATCGTGTGCAGTAAGTGCAATAGAGGAAAGATTATCACCTTGTGGATCATCACCATGGAGATTATGGAGAGACCCAATATACATCACAAGTTTACTCATGACTGCATTGGTATAGTGGTTTTTCATATCACGCTGGTTCATTTTCTGTTGTTTGTTCTCATTGCATCTCACTATCCCACCTCACCCTGCCCTGGCCCAACCTTGCCTGCCACCCACCCACTGACCACCATCAGGAGGTAGAGACCCCCTTCAAGCTGTCGGGTCTATCCATGAACCCGGTCCTCTACAATATCACTCGGGTCTTGGTCCTGTCTGCGTTCTCTGGAGTCCTCACAGAACTACTGGGCTTCAAGTTGAAGGTGAGCTAGAGCATGTTTGAATTTTGTTTTTATAGGAAGATATGAGTATAGACAGCAAGTTTTTCATCCACATTAATCATTATTGTACTGCTAATGTCATTACAGAACATATGGGCTTCTAAAATTCAAAGTGAAAATGAGCTGGAGTACATCAAATTTTCTACTTATAGTAGGAGTATTGATGACAGTTTCTTTCATTTTATCCATGGACAACAGCCTTGAAGGACAGCTTGGTCTAAATCATCAATACATTTACATGTACATTTTTATATGCCATTTGCTGTCTTGTTTATGAACATAAATAAGTATGTGATTAAACAATTTAATGTACTGTTTATGAATCAGGCTTATAAAATATGACTTTTATATTAAAAGATCAGAAAACTCAGGGTGGGAAATAAAAACTTTTCCAAAAAAATATTTTGAAATTATGTGGTGGGTGGCTCCCATCCTCGAGATTTAGAAACTTTCTTTGAAATTTTCTTTTAACCCATAGCAGTACAGTGTCTCCTTTTAGTGACTTGTTTGTAATCTCTTTTGCTCCAGAATTCTAGAAGTTACATATTATACATGAGCAGAAAGAGCAAAAATCACTGAAAATTTTGAGTCTATTTCCAATGCAGTACATTATGCCATTCATGAATAAGAGCAATTTGATTGTAATTAATCATTAAAGTCTCTAAATTGGCAACATGGTGTAAAATGTATAATCGCTATTTTGTACAAATTGGCAATTTTTTTGTTAAATTTTGCAATATTCATGCACATTGGTTCATTTAATAAGCATTTTTATTGTTTTCAAACTATGAAGGAGTGGAGAATAATAATTGTTGCCAATTTAAGGGGGGGGGGGACTGATTAATTTAGACCATTTGGAAAACTCCGAACTGCTATGGGTTAAAGCAGCATTTTGTAAAGCAAGAAGTGGGTATTCCACAGCTCCAAGTAAACTGTGTATATGACATTTATTGGTAAAGTTCACATTCAGCTGATATTTCACAGCCATATGCTTACAAATGGCAAAAATGATCAGTATTGTAGCAAGTGCTGACTAATTTATGGATTAGAATACCTGTAAGTGTGTATGATCATCAATAGTGCCTTGTCAAATGACAGGTTTAGTGACCCAATCAATTTGTGCGACAAATGTCTCTCCGAGTGCTACGATCTTGAGCCATCCATTTCATATCTACATAGAGATATATGTATGTAATCATTGTAATGATAGTGTCAGTAATGTTACCATAAAAGCCTTGTTTTATTTCCTCTCATGGTGATGTGTTCTTCTCATTGTAACACTTCATTTATACATATATGTATTTTCTGCTAATTTTCTCTCCAATGTAGCTGTGGAAAATCAAGGCCTGATTTCAAGCAGATGGCACATTTTACAATGCAGTTTGATTGACAAGAGTGCTGAAGATATCCCCTTTCCTTCCTTGGTCTCCGTCGTCATCATTACATATTACTTGAGGTCGTAATAGATGCCTGCTGATGTGATGTTTACATGAGCCAAGGGTACTCTTGTGTTTCGCTTTACAATCTAAAGTTACTATAATATAGTAAGTTCTCTGCCTTTTATGCCACAATCGTCATCTTTACTTATATCTGGGCACTCAGAGATGCTATCCTACGTGATACTCACCGTCACCCAGGATGGTTCCTGTGCATCGTGTTTAAAACTAGCTTCACTTTGATGCATGTAAAAGTATATCAACAGGTGATATTAATCCCTAAGTAAAGAATCATCGGAGATGCTTAATCATTATGTGCTGCATTTTTTTTTAATGAAGGTAAACAGCAAAAAAAAAAAAAAAACCCCAAAGCTGTAGGCTTTAGGCTTGCAAATGTTAGTTGGTCTTTGTTTTACATATGATGCAAAGAAAGGAAATTAACATGGATGCATATTAACAACCAGGGCTCCTACAACATGGAAGTTCCATCAGAGGGACTGGGTATGTATACTTTGTATATGTAAGAAGTAACGGCTTTCTTAGAATTGCTAGCAAACTGACCTGGCTGTGATCTTAAAACCAGGGTCTTGCTGTGTCAAGACCATAGTATGCTCAAATTGCCAAACTGTTTCTTCCTTCATCATACTTCTTTCTTGAATCTGTTTATAGCACTAACAAATTATTGACATCCTCCACATTCCAAGTTGAGTTTATCCTGAATCAGTTATGAAACTTTGCCATTCCTTAATGCTTTGAATATACTGACCAATTTTCCAATCCTAAAATTTTGTATCATTCCAAGGATTTCTACTTTGCTATCATGGTTTCAAAGCCCCGAATGTTTTGTTTGTTTGTTTTTTTACTTGAATTCTTTTCAGGATGTGCAATTGTGACTACATGTACTTAAGCTTGGCTTTGCACCAGAGTGGCAAATTCTTTGTTAATATAACGTGTTGATTACAGTTTCCCACCCCCTCTCCCTCTCTCCCTCTCTCCCTTTCCCTCTTCTTTCTCCTTTCTCTTTCTCTATCTCTCTTGTATCTCTTTGCAACTCTTTTCTCATACCTTTTCCATTGAATTTGAACTCTAATACTTCGTAAGAAAAATTGATGTGGCAGTGCGTGTATTTTTTTACATCAATACCAGTTGATTTATATTCCAGTTCTAGATGGCATTTGAAAGAACTTGGCAATGCTTGCCAATGCTTCCATTCAAATGTTGATAGTTTGATATTTTCTTTAAACTTTGTTCTCTCTTGTGTGTGAAGAGTCCATGTTAAAGGGCAGGTCACATTTGTCTGATAACAATAACGATAATGTATGCGCATGTAAAAACGTACCTGTAACGATGACAATGTGGTCACACCTGACCAATGAAATCGGTGGGGTTCTGTCAGTCAAGCTCGACAAACACTGCCCAAATGATTCTTCTGAACTAACGTCGCCTCGAAGAAGCAAAAAAAATTGGCTCTCAGAAAATATAAGTGAGCTCTGTCCTGAAAAAAAAAAAATCAGTGGCCGAGTGATTCCACCAAGATGATAAAATTGGTGAGGGAGGCTCATTAAAATATATCTGAGAAGTCTGACCTCCTACAAAGAATTTCTTTTCATTTTCCATATAAACAGTGCTTGGGCGATTTGGCAACGATAAAGAGGTATAGTGATCTTTATCGGACAAATGTGACCAGCCCTTAAAAAAGACTTTGTTTTCCTGAAACTAAACAAGTTATCATTATCATTGCAAATGTGTTGTGAATAAGAAAATACTTGGGAAAGGATCATTAAATATTGCATTCCAAAGGCAGTGATACATTACTGCTAAGTAAGTTTAAAAGAAAATATATCCCATTTACAAATTTTGTGCTTGTGCTTGTTTTACCACCTTTTTCATGATGGAAACAACCAAATACAAGATATTCTCTCATGTGGTGCTTGTGTGAAAAGGAAATATCTTAGCCAAACATTGTCATTATTATTTTAACCAAGATTAAGTGTATTGGTTTAATGTTATATGGTTGTAATCCTATATCATACATGTTGTCATTACTTTATACTATTGTAGTATGGTTCTTAATTGTGAAAGTATATTGCTTTTGATTAGTTGCCTTTGCTTTTATATGACTAACTGTGAAAGCCTTCAAGGCAAATTGTTGATAAGATTTTAACTTTTGACCCTATTAAAAATAATATTAAATTATAATGTTAATTAAAGCTCATGTAGAGTATTGGTAGCAAAAAGGAAATTGGAAAGAAACATCTTAAATATAGTCTCATGTTGTTCTCCTTGTATCAAAAGATATCTGTAAGAGATCATTTGGTATTCCATCTATGATTTCTGGTGAATTTCAGTGTAAATATCTTTAAGGAATGCTTGATCACTGCCATTATGCTAGGACCCTTCCACCCCGATGGCTCCCTGCACAGCAATCTTGGGGCTTCGCAAAGAGACAGCGTGTGTGCACTGTGTGTAGCTACTCATCATTGGTTTTACACGTGTGTGTACAGTGTATAGCACATGCTGCCTTTGTTGGGATTTTACGTGCCTGTCCCAGCACATAAATTAGTTTTTGCCTCTTATTTGTTTAATATTAAACTTCAGGAGGCGAAATCTTCACAGTGTCTTAGTATTGCTAGTATCTTGCTATTTATCAACAAAAATTGAAGAAATCTGACGAACAGTTTTGAGGGCTTACCAAAACTTTACATGACCTTTAAAATAAGGAAATGATTCTATCCAAGTTAAACTGAATCATCATAATAACATTGGCCGATATGTTGTGGAATAATCACTTTTGTTTCTATTCGAGACTACACTTAAATGTACAGTACATTGTTTATTTTTGACAAATCTATCAATGGTATGTGTATCTATGCATTTGTATTATTTTTTTACCAACACAATTTGTAATTTGAAACAAGTTAAGTTCCATCAGGTCGAGGTAGAAATTTTGTAGTAATTACATGTACATGGAGTTCTTGTACAGGTTTTTAACACATTTCCATATACATGTACATGTATACGGTTTATTTATTTACTAGAATTGTCCTTTCCATTTAAATAAAGTAGATTTTTATTTTTGTTTATTTCTCAATGTTGTAATGCGACTGTTCTACTAGTATTGGGTTAAATTTCTCTCTGTCCATGTCAATTTTCAGTATTATTCAAGAAGTACTATTATTTGTTAATAGTTTTTATATTTGAGAAGCAGTGGGTATATTTTACTTGTTAAAGACTGTTAAAAACACTTAAGAGAACAAGAATATCATTTTATATCACATAAATGTGCATGTTAAAGTTTACATATTGCAGCATATGGTACGGTACTTAATATGTCCATGTCCATTGAAATTTTTTGTATTGCTGTGCTGTGTACAGAATTTAAATTCGAACATGGAAAGTGCTAAATAAAAAATCAAACAAAATCTTAAAATCTAGTCAGGTGAAAATCAAAATTTCCCATGCTTTTGTATGCTTTGCAGCACTAGAATGCAAATTGGCACAAAAGTTTTTGAAAAAATAAGGAAACAAATTATGAAGTTTGTATGCAGGAAAAAGAAAATAATTATATTTGTTTTTATTACATTCCATTGCTACATGTATTTCATATTAAGATGTAGATCTAATTGTACTTGTCATGATTATTTTACTATTATCTTTTGGTGGGATGGGGAGGTTTAACTATTTTTTCTATGCTTGATATTTTGTACATGGTGTCAAGTTAAGTGTAGTACATTTTGCCATGGACTATTGTTTTAGAAAAAATATATCTTAATGATTGTTCTTAGACACCATTTATTCATTCTATAGGTCTTATTTTAATGGTGCAAATGTGGCATCAAAATCTGTGATATTTCATTTTTCTTTTAATTTAAAGGTCAAATTTCATTTAAAAATATCCTCTTTCAATTGATTTTTTTTCTGCATTAATTTGATACAATATATACATGATACTTGTATAAGTGTATCATAATGATATGAATTTATGTATATAAAGAAAAGTGTATTGGTGCAATATTGTTTCACTTGTCAGAAATTCTGACATATGACATTTATTTGTACTGTTTTTTTATAAATTAATATTGATGCTGCTTCATGTTTTTTTTATTTTATTGTTTTTTTTTTCTTGTTTTGCTGCAATGTTCTCTGCTGGAAAAGAGAATTATGTTTAGATGTTAAATGATCAGAGGAAATGGGTAAATTCATGACCATAATATGAACATATTTTTTAAAGAGTTTATAAAGAAGTGGAAGGTATGAAGAATCCATACGAAAGATAAATTTTGTTTCTGTATTTGTGAATTTATTGCCGATTCCCAAAATCGTTCCGAATTACTAACCAACTTTACCTAAAACATCCTCATATATCAAGAGACTAAAATGCACGTCTGCTGAAATGCATTTATAAAGTTGCAAAATCAGGGAATTGTAACAAATCCCTTGTAAAATCTATATCTTTATATTCTTATGTAAATTCTACAAACTATGAAACAGCTTGTACATGATTCTAAGAAAACTTATCGTTATGTTTTAGATATTGAGATTTGATTTGTACTAATTACAAAATCCTCATCGCTTCATTGGTTCTTATTATCCCTTATATACCCAATTTTATGGTACTAATAATTTGTATTCTTTTTCCATGGAGTGTTATAAGTAGTTTGTACTCGATGGTCACTTTTTGCTCCTGCACAAAACTTCAGTAGCCTGTGTTCGATGATTTCATGCATGTTATTTTTTAAGAGAGAAGATATCATTCCACACTTGTATAGCTTAACTCACTCTTAGCCAAAATTTTGAGGTGTGAATGCCAAAATGGCAGCAGCTCATTTTAAATAATTGAAATGTGAAATCAAATTAGTAATGTAAACGGTGATGAATAAACTTGCTTACTTGCACATGCACAACAGACTAATGTCTTGGAATACAAGAGTATATTGTAAATAGTGTCTTTATTCTGCTCAGATGCTTTTATTCATTCATAAATCACATTTGATGATTCTCTGTTCTTCAGTGCAGTAAATAGACAAAGTATAGCACATTCTACATTAGGTCAATCACACATGATTTGAACAAAATATCGTCTGCTGAGAGCCAAAAGGGTGTAAATTCATATACTTTAACACAAAGTCTGCATCCTTCTAGCTCTAAGCAGATGATATGAGACATGGGCCCCTTGAAATACAGTGGAATCTTACTATAACGAGGACCTTCGGACCATGAAAAATACCTTGTTATACAGTGGTACCACATTACAAAGAACACTGTTATAACAAAATCTCGTTATACCAAGGTAATTTTGCTGGTAACACTTCTTTGTATTCTATTGTCTTTAAGCAACGATATAACAAGGTTTCGATATTAAGAGGCAATTTCCTTGGTAAAACAAGGTTCCACTGTATCAGGAATCTCCTTATATCGGGGTTAAAAAAAACAAGAACAAAGACCTGGGACCAGCAAAATTACCTTGTTATATCGGGAATCTCGGTATATCGGAGCTCTTATATAACAAGTTTCCACTGTATAGCTGTATAACTGACTGAACATCTACATCCACTATATCAGGAATCTTCTCAATCATAAATTGTATCTTAAATATGATAGTACCACGAAATGGTTTGCAACTGATTTTGCAGGTCATTGAAAGTTTAGGCCCTGATTACGTACATATCGAAAAGTACATATTTATGCATGTAAAAGTGTAAACTGAGAGAAGCTGGTTTCTGCTTGCAGTACACAGACCTTCACACACAAAACTACACTGGCTGCAATTTCACTTTGAATGAAACAGCACAAAGAAAACATACATCATAAATCATCAAAGGATGAAATAATTGTGGGCAAATGATGATTGCCTCAAGAAGAGAAGCACTGATGATTAAACCAACTAGTCTTGTTCTTTCCGTTGTTGCATCTGAAATGTTGGAATGGCCAATAAAAATCTTTGCAATGGCAAGCTATTACCATTTACTCTTTAACATAGAGAGGCACTGATCATTTTCAGGGAAGGAAATATAAAGGATATACAGTGGAAACTCAGTATAACAAGGTTCTTGGGACCTTTTTATAGCAGGAATCTCTTTCAGGTTTAAAAAAAACAAACAATAGAATATAAAGAGTTGGGACCAGAATATTACCTTGTTATACATGTATCAGGAATATTGTTATATCAGACCTCTTTATACTGAGTTCCCACTGTACTGCATGGGATACATAGTTAAATCCCAGAATCATCACGAAAGGGAGAAGGGGCCAACTGCCATGATACACCCCAGGTTCAATGTAACTGTACATGGAACATATGGAAGCACAAACATCATACAAGGTCTTTCAGATAAGATAAAGCTTGAAACAAATTAGTCAT
Organism: Heliocidaris tuberculata; assembly: GCA_025618425.1. Taxonomy (NCBI): domain Eukaryota; kingdom Metazoa; phylum Echinodermata; class Echinoidea; order Camarodonta; family Echinometridae; genus Heliocidaris; species Heliocidaris tuberculata. The sequence goes on from CM046835.1 coordinate 25,300,456, forward strand.
CCAATTTCATCTGTCACCTCCTGCCCTTGCCGCGACCTCCCCTACCACCACCACCACCACGTCCAAAGCCACCTCTACCACCACCACCCCTGCCTCTACTACCACCTCTGCCCCCACCCCTACCAAAACCACCTCTACCCCTACTACCACCACCACCACCCCTGCCTCCTCCTCGTCCCCCTTGCCGCTGATCCCGGGGTCTACTCTGCTCCCGCTTGCGCCCCTTGATCTTCCTCTGCTTCAGGATCTCTTCCTTTCTCCGTAGTTCACCCCCTTGCCCACCTTTTGAACCCTGACCTCTATCCATACTGGAGTCTTCATGATGACCCCTCCTCCTTGTACCAGAGTGCTTGCCCCCTCGCTTGGAGCCGTAGCGTACTCTCCTGTTTCCTGTGATGCTTCCTGTATGAAAAATAAACCAATTTCAAAATACATTTATGCATAAGTCGATTATAATTTGTTCATGTCACCTGGTACCTTATAATCTTATGATTAACATAAAATTACACACAACTACTACAGTTTTAAACTGGCATGTCAAGACAGAAGATAAAAAGAAAGTAGTTTATAATATAATATCTGATCTAAAAAAAAGGAAGTTCTGTTTTTGTACACTACATACAAAGAAATTAATTATAATTTGAATACATCAATTTCACTAAACTTTGCAACCCTTACCGTTGTTTGGACGTGGTCTACCACTGTCACCATCCTCATTATCACTGTCAGAGTGGTGGTGATCACGGGAGTCCGCTTTACTCTTCTGTAACCACTCTTTGTATCTGGTGACAACACAACAGGGTCAAGGGTCGACAAATGAGGATTCTTCAGTTAATCATTACAATAATATGGTCATATTTACACAGGGTAGCCTCATCGGTATTTACACTGCTCGCCCTGAGGACCCTGATCTAAGTAGGGAATAGAGATTACAAGAGTTATTTCTCATGTCTGAGTACTTTTCACCAAAAAGAAAATTACATGTACCATCAATTTGTAGGAGGGGTGAATACACATATTTTTACCTTTGATCAGGTGATGTTACAAATTGCTTAAAATTCTGGTAAGGGCGGAGTATTCATGGATATCTTTATATTACTGCATTACACTACAATATTTCATGATGACTGCTGTTTAACAACTTTTTCAAATGTAAAGTCTCCTTGTGCTAAATTCATCAAGTGAAACAAGCTTCATGCAAATCTATAATAATCTAGACATAAGTCATCAGCTGATGCTAGAGGTTGTCAAGGATACATGTTTTTCTTGTAGGATGCTGAGATGTACTTTCCACTTTCCGTCATAATCTTCTTTGGCTTGCCATCTTTCCCTCCATCTCCCACAAACTTCTTCTTCTTCCTCTCCCTGATGAGAATGAATGAATGAGAGACAAGAGATGGCAAAAGGACAAGACAAATAACATGTCATTTATTATTATATTATTACAATGCAACATTGCAACTATTTTCTTTATTGAGAGAAATCTAATTTCTTCAACATCCGAAAGTTTATGTACAGTTTGGGTAGCGTATTGTTCTCCTTGTATCAAAAGGTGTTTGTACAAGATCATTTGGTATTCCATCCATGATTTCATCAAATCAAAGTAAAGGAGGCCATATCAATTGGGCATCTTCCCTGCAATCTGCCCCATGCCCTCCGGCTTAGTGACGCCATCACACTACTGCTGCTATGGCGATGCTTTCCTCCTGATTATGGTAAGTTTTACTTTTACCTGAGTTTGTTTTTAATCAGATAATCTAATCTCTGGAGAAATTTTTTTTACTTTCCAGCAAAATAGTTAATGCTTTAACCCTAAAAGGGCCGGGTGGGGGGTTTGGGGGGGGGGTGGAATCCACCCCCCCTAGACGTTTCTCGCGATATGTCCGCAACGCGCAAAGCAGTCGCCGCAGCGTTTCATGACTTTTTTCTTTTGAATCTCACGCATCTTTTGAGACCAAATTCGCGATGTCCGGGCATGCGGTTCCGAAGTTACTCAACATTTTGTACTTGCACGTCAGACCAAAAATTGCTCAAAAACGTGATTTTGTGTATAATTTCAATACAAAATGTGTTTTCAGCCAAAATTTAGAAATCTATGAATATTTTTACATTTACTGATTAAAATTAATTTATTTTATGCTGTTTATGATCACGAAAGTGTCCCCGAAGAATTTCATCCAAAAAACAATAAAAAACAAAAGGTAAAAAAAAACAAAGAAATACATAAGAAATTTTAAATACAATAAAATACATAAGAAATCAATTTTGATACCGAATTTTTTTCAAGTATATTTGCTAAGAATACTGGAAAGAGTGTCTAGACCAAAAATTAGCATTTTTTTAGCTTTATTTAATGATTTACAGCAAAATTTAGATTTCATGCATAAATTAGCATAATTAATTAATGTGGAAATTTTTCGGAGCATTTAACTATACAGTTTTGTAGATTACGTTGTGGACGACGTGCGTGCCGATTTTCGGCGCGATCGCACGGTCGACGGTCGAGATCTCGGGGGGATTCCACCCCCCCCCCCCCCCCCCCCCCCCCCCCCCCGGCTGTGGCACGGCCAAAATATCCCGGCCCTTTTAGGGTTAAGTGATATCAACAAACTGCAACAACACCAGTTTTGGGTCCAAGATCATGATCAAGATCAAGATCAGACAGTCCGAGATCCAGATCAAGATCAAGATCGAGATCAGAACATCTGAGATCAAGATCAGATATTCAGATATGTCCAAGATCTAGATCAAGATCGAGGTTACTGATGCCGATCTTGAGACTGGTCTCGAGATCAAGATCGATCTCGAGGTACCCAACACTGAGTCGTAATTTCGCCGATTGGTGAACAATTTTAAAAGCTGTTTCGTTTGATAATTTACGTAATAACAATGTTGATCTTGAGCGATCTTGAGCAAAAGTTCCGAGAACAGAAGCTCTGAGATCAAGATCAAGATCAAGACCAACACCTTCGAGATCAAGAACAAGATCGAGGTTACTGATGCCGATCTCTAGACTGGTCTCGAGATCAAGATCGATCTCGAGGTACCCAACACTGAATAACACATCTTCTTTCTCACCATTTCTTTCTCTGTTGTTGTTTTCTCATCTCTTTAGATTCATCCTGTGTGAAATCCAGGACTGCTCCTGCTGCTTGCTGCTCAAAGTTACTCTCTATGCTCAACCTGTGTTGTATCACAACAGAGAAAAATCAAAATGACAGAATGGGAAATGAGAAGAATAAAATAGCCATCTATTCACATTCACCCTGTTTGATGTTCAAGTTGGCTGTGGCCACTTGCTCCCAAAAGTTATGCTCCTTGCTCAACTCAGGTCATTTAAAATAAGATATTACTGTGCATTATGTTACAAAAGGGAAGGAATTTTAATAAGAAACGGAAAAGAAATGCCTCGTGTACTCCTTCATTTCCTTTAGCACTGTGATCATAAGCACAAACTGAAACAATGTCCATCAATTTAATCTTAAAACTATTCCATTGTTTTGGGGTTGTGTTTTGTTTGTTTGTCCGATTGTCTGTTTGAACATCTCTCCTTTTGCTACTCTGCTTATCAGAGACAGACATTCTAATCACTAGCCCCATTCACATCTGCCACATAATAATCAAAATGCAGCAAATGTTACAACTATTTTATGGATGAGCTACTGATAGCAGCAGATATGAACAAGTACCATTAAATAATGCAGAATTTGCTTCCTGCTATTTTGCAGCCCCTTTTGCAGACATGGACTGTACAGTGCAACTGAGGGCTGTTACTTCTATTCTTTCACTATCATCAACATCATCATTTAATGTCCGCTTTGCAACGCTGTGAGGTTGGACCTTTCATTTCCATGATGGCCTTTCTCTAAGCCTTCCAATCTGCAACGTCCACCTGGGTGAGGCCAGATGCTCTCATATCTTCTATCTAATGTCTCCTTCCAAGTTTTGTGAGGTCTGCCACAGGGTTTTGAGCTAGCCAATGGGAAATTCATTGCTTTCTGTACCCCTGGCTTTTCTCTCTATTTTTCTATTTTTTCCACTTTGTTTTAAAAATAAACATTATTCTGTTTCTTTGATTGTATACATACCCTTGTTCTATCTGTATGTCAGGTGCTGTGTAGGAGATGAAGACATTCTCATCCCTGACTGCACTTTGAGTAAAGGGCAACGACCTCTGAGATGTACCTCCTACGTCCTTCTTCTTCTTACCAGATGACCCAATTACAACAGTGAATGCATTCTGATAAAAGGACATAGAAAAAAGGTGGTGGCATGATGGTAATTCTACATTAGCTCTCATTTGGTCATGGAATGTGGGAATTATAATCGGCAATCAGCAGAGATGTATTTAGCAAGATTTACCATTATCTTTTTCATGTAGAATCACTTAATATAAGCAGTGAACAAGCTATTGTTGCCATGAAATTTACATATAATATACTTCTGCATACATGAAACTTTCAAAATGGGCTGAAATTTTTAAAAGTTTCATGAAGTGTAAAATGGTTGTCATTTATAATTTATGAATTTTCTTTTCAGCACATTGGACTCTTCAGAAATTTAAATTATAAAATCAAAACACAGGATGATTTGGGTAGCTTCCTTCACGAAGTTATGTTTAGCTTATCTATTAGTTGCATTCATGTGTCACAAGAATTTGGATTATGAATAATCAAATCACATCAAATTAATCAATTGGACGTTACAAACCTCAGCATCTCCATCATCTTCTGTTTCCATGGCAACCCTTCTCGTTGCTTCCTGATCTTTCCTCTTCTCTGCCAGTCTCTGTACGTTCCTGTTGATCACATTGTTGTGTAGTCTCCTCTTGGATTGCATGATGCCATGAGCCACATTCTTAGCAGTGGAGTTGATCTCAAATATTGTCTACAAATTAAAAGAAAATGGAAAGGAATCCTGGGGTGGTATTCTGAAAATTGTCGTTACTTTTATCTTAAGTATTTCAATGTTAATTGTTACAAGTCATTGGTTAATATTTGCGCACAGCTCTCTGCATTCGCGTAAAGTTAAAAAAGACATCTGGGCAGGCACCAATGATAATTGTTTATTCTGTGCAATTTCAATTTGTTATGACAACTAACATCGAAATACTTAAGATAAAAGTTACAACAATTTTCAGAATACCACCCCTGCTGTATAAACTAAATCCACAGAACCGAACCCATTGGTGACCTGACATTTGCCCTAACAACAATGCTCTGGGCTTTTATAGGGTTAGGAATGGGGTTGTGACTGTATATTAGTCTAGGTTTAGAGTTTAGGGTTATGTAGGCCCTGTAGTGTTGGGTCAAGGGTTGAAGTTAAAAATTCAGTCGGCGTAGGATATTGAACCATGGAGCACATGTCATACAAATCCACCTTATCTGAATCTTGACTTAATTTCTACCTCACTAGAGGTGGTATTTCTTCATGTCTAAATTTCCATTTAAGAATGTTACAATGTATTTCACTGCTGTTTTATTCAATATTTATAAAAGCTAATAAAATCCTTAATTACCCCATGTATCAAATTTGGGCAAATTTGAAGGGGGCAGAGTTGAAATTTCAAAAGTTTGGGAGTGACTGGAAGGAGAGAAGGAGGGGGTTGGAGGGGGATGAAACCGCAGTATATATTAGTCTGGTTCAGATTAATGTTATGTTATATCAAATGCCAAGAATTCTATTGACTGTGTACTTACCGAGTGTGGTTTATAGCTCTTGATCTCATCAACAAGCTGGACTCTTGTGCTCTCCTGATCACTATCTTGTATACCTGTAAAAATAAGACATCACTTTAAATCTTTTTTCTTTGACATTCATCTAAATTTATTCCAAACATTTGCTGCTGGTGACATTACTACTACTTCTACTGTCATTGATTATTCTCATGATACTACTTTACATATGTCATAATCATTACTCTAAATACATTTCATATCATAATTACTATTAAAAGGTAATCTTGAGTTTTGGTTTAGGAGAATAAAATATGGCAGACTGAAACCAAACTTACACCGACAGTTCAATATTAGAAAAAATATCTGCCAATTTTACTTGATAATGTATAAATTAAGATCAAAGAAAGGTGAGAATAGAGCTAATTGACTGCCTGTTAAGCAATAGTTCACATGGTTTCAACAAATGTGATTTCCTGCAAGTTTTTGTAAATTTGTTTACATGTTGCTTTGTCCAAACTACCAATCTACATCATCATGAACAATTCAGAATGATGTTCAGCCAGTCTCTATTAAAGTACAGTTCTATTGCCAGGACTTAAGATTAAATTTAATATACTGATCAAAACACTATTATTACTGCTGCTGCTACCACTACTACATCAAAACAAACTGCCACTATAGTGACCAATGCTATATAGCAGATCCAGATAGCAGAGGAAGCAGTAATAGTAGTAACAATAGTCACTTCAATCCTGACAAATATGATGGGTTTGCTGCTTCTCCTATCGCTCCTTACCATACATTGGATGATAGGCGATATCTATCGGGTCAATCTCTTTTGACCTCTTGACACTGGCTGGAGAGGGCAAAGGTCGTGACCTGAGGTAGTTCTTCATGGCGTTGAGAGCAGGTCTCTTCAGACTCGTAAGGTCTGAGCTCATCTTGTGGTAATTCCTAAGGAGACTCTCCTCATCATCCACCACTGACTGAGGCACTCTGCCAAGCTTACCTTCAGAATCTGAAGAAAAAAAAATACCCAACAAATTACATAGATGAAATTAAAGTGGGCAGAAACTGGCTTTTGTACTGAAATGCAATCCAGAGAAGGCAAAAACATACTTCATCCCCTGAAAAGGCATTTTTTGATCATCACACAAGGGCCCTCTTGTAAAACAGTATTTTAACCACTGATGAGGCCACCCTGATTATTAATACTAAATACAAGTTTTCTTTGTGTATCTTTTGCACTTAGTGTTCCTTGAGCATTTGCGTTCAAGTGAATTTGGCACCTTACAAATCTTATATATTATTATAATTATTATCACATGAATAAATACCGATTATTTGTTTGTATCTACTCAAGAGTGTGATGGATACATTTTTCTGAAGTGGAAAAATTTGCCACTTCAAAGAAAATACACACATCAAACTTCTTGGCCACTGTCTTGATTCATATTTCACTTGAAGGAACTCTATCAGAATGATGACATCTGCAAGTGCAATCACTATGTCACAAATTTGCCAGGATAGTTAACATGTTTGCATAATTACAGTAGGGCAATAACTACATTAACCAACCAGGAGTCCACAGGAGGCAACTGTTGATAAAATGGCATCATTTCAACACAAAATTTGCAAGAATATAGATGACATGAGAGAAAACACATAACTCATTCAAAGGGGCATGACATTAATTTAGGGAGACCCGGCATTCGCTCTGGAGAGCTTTGCTCAAGGTTTATTTCCTTAAAGATATAGTGTTAGGGTTACAATTGGATTTAAGGTTAGGTTCAGGTTTAGGGTCAATGTTATGTTTAGAACAGTGTTTAGTCCAGGGCTGAAATTAGCTCTAGGAAACTGACTGGAGACATATTGTCACTGGAGCATGTATCACATTCACGAAGCATAGATTAGAGAGAAATTAGATAATACCATCTGCTGAAGTCTTGTCATTCTTGCAGAGAGCAATGTCCTTGCCCAGGAACAGATGAAGATCAATGAGGTATGATAGCTCATCAGGTGCTATCAGGGAGTATGCTGTACCAGTCCTTCCTGCCCTGGCAACACGACCTGTAGACAAGAAAGATGAGAACGGGTAAGGGCAAACGTCAGCAAAGTGAATAGTGGTGTGGGATTACAGAAGGGGGTAGATTAAAACCTAGAGAGGACCATATTAAGGGGGGGGTCTACAATAATACATGTTAGGGACTTGATCTGGAACAAGGCTTAATGAAGGCTCAATGGGTCACACGATATGTTGCTTCACCATCTCTATTGAAGTGTGATGTCACATAAAAGAAAAATAATCATCATAGTTTCCCAGTGGTCACCCTAGCGTATACCTTACCACTAACTACCAACATTCGAACAAACTAACACGAATATCTCTCAAACAAGTCTACACACATGTACCTTTCAACCAACCAGAAAGGTTGAGGTTGTCTTTGAATTCATTTCTACCAACATTCGAACAAACTAACACGAATATCTCTCAAACAAGTCTACACACATGTACCTTTCAACCAACCAGAAAGGTTGAGGTTGCCTTTGAATTCATTTCTACCAACATTCGAACAAACTAACATGAATATCTCTCAAACAAGTCTACACACATGTACCTTTCAACCAACCAGAAAGGTTGAGGTTGTCTTTGAATTCATTTCTACCAACATTCGAACAAACTAACACGAATATCTCTCAAACAAGTCTACACACATGTACCTTTCAACCAACCAGAAAGGTTGAGGTTGCCTTTGAATTTCATTTCATAAATATAAGTCTCACATATCTTAACCATCTTTTATTCATTGTCAACCCCGCATCTTGCTTATAGATGTATACATACCCACTCTGTGTACAAAGAGCTTGGGCTTTCCGGGAAAGTGGAAGTTGATGACGACATCTAACATGGGGATGTCGATACCTCGGGCAGCAATGTCCGTCACCAGGAGAATGTGGGTCTTCTTATGGGTGAATTTGGCAACGTTGATCTTCCTTGCAGCCTGGTCGAGGGCACTGTATATGTAGGTGCAGCTGATGCCTGCCTGATCTAGCAACTGGGAGAGGAAGAAACAGAGACGGAGACAGAGAGACAAATAGATCGCATGACAAAACGCACACAATAATAATTTTATTGCTTGTGTTAGTATTTTCTTGATAGCTCCATCCAACAGCAAATTCAAACCAAGAGCCAATGGTAAAGGAAGACCACTGAAGAGATTTAAAGAGATTGATTTGTCTGCATCTGTTTCACTACAAAATCATTGTTTTTTATCAAAATTGGCAATTTTTTTAAATTTTCGATAAAATTCCCACACACGTAGCTTTTAAAGACAAAACACATTATTAGAACCATGTAGCACTATAAGAAAAATATAATTGTTGCAATTTGAAGAACAAAGTGTGATCAATTTAGCCCTTAAATAATTCTGTCCTGAAAGGGTTAAGAGCGAGAGAACCAGAGAGAGGGAAAGGAATGTCACTTCAGTGCTACCAGCATTCACCTCATCTCCATCCACTTCACTACTTTAAGAGAAAGAGAGACAGGGAGAGGGTGAAATGACACTTCAGTGCTCCTATAATCAACAAGATGGTGAAGATAGAATGGGCATGATCTTACCTCTCTTACATAGTCCACATGATGCCTTGTAGCTAAGAAGATGACAGTCAACTGATTGGGTTGGATGACATCACGCAGTAGATGCAACATCGCTGCTGTCTTGTCGTTGCTTCGGGTGTACAGAAATACATTCTGTAAAAAAAAAAAGGGTGGTCATAGAACTTTAATAATATTTTAGGTTCAGGAAGCAACTGGGCTAGTCCAACATATTCAGTCATCAGTTGTCCCATACATTGCCAAGAATAAGCAAATATAAACAAAATTAACATCACAGAAGTTAAGCAAGAGCCCTGTATCGTACTGCATCTGATAACAGTTTATATATAAATCAATAATTTGTTTACCTTCAGCTGGTCACTGATCTTTGTCTCTACATCTAGCCTGACCAACACTGGTTCACTCAGACCAGCGCTAGCAAACTCTACCAGACTCTTCGGCAGGGTGGCTGAGAAGAGAAGGGTCTGACGATTGTCTGGTAACCTCGATAAGATCTCATTTAGCTGCTCTGCAAAACCCATCTCAAACAATCTGGAAAAAATAGGATCAAAGAAAAGCAAAATATAAACTATACATTTTCATCATTTAAGTGCCATAGGCTACAACAGATTCCCAAGAATTTCAACTGATATGTTTTGAAAGAGTTGCAATTTTTTCTTCCTGAATCAGGAAAAAGGTGTAAATACATGTATGTATTTCAGTTTCGTCCCACAGAAGATAATTTATACTTCAGATGACAATGAACTGAACTGGATCTGGTCTGACAAAACAGGTGAACACATTACGCAGAGGTTAAATGAAAAGAAGATTGGACAACTCTGATTGCCATATGGTCATCCAACTCACCCTACAGTCCCAAAAGCAAGAAGCAGATCATCACAAAGAGGCAATGTATATTCACTGGGCAGCACGATGGCTTGGTGATAGAAGAGTGGTCTTTGAAACCCAAGTCACTGCCACTGCCCTTTGGTAAGGCATAATCCTCTTTATAAAGTCTTTATTTTAAAAAAAAAAAAGCTTAAAGCCTAGGGTCTCCTCAGTTACTTACCTACAAGCATACACTTGCTTTCTGAAAAAGAAAATAACAATTTAAAAACAAATTTCAAGCCATGGCAGGTTCTTACCTGTCTGCTTCATCAAAGACCACATATTCCACTTGCATGAGCTTGAGGTCCATTTCAACTAAGACGTGGAGTAGGCGTCCAGGGGTGGCAATCAGGATGTCAGGGTTTTCATGGAGGGCAGCAAACTGGTCATCCATGCGGTCACCCCCCAGGATGACCTCTGACCTCAGGTCCATGTAGCGAGAGAGCTGAAAGAATAAGATGATGGATGGTAACAATCTCATCAGCTGACATGATTTAAACTCTGTATTAACACTCCTGACAGAACACTCTATGCAAAATAAGTTTTCTGACTCATGGTAGACTTTAACCCTTAGCCTACCACACCGTGTATAAACAGGGATCATTATTAGTTTATTACATCATTAAAAGTACAATTTCAGTGTAGATTCTTTGTTATGCTTTGTCCTACCAACAAAAGGAATAAAGACCTTGCAATGTTTTAGTAACTGAAAAAGCAGCAACATCATTCACAGCCCAGAGAAAGTCGAGAGCAACAATTTTTTTTTCTCCTCAGCAGCTCACAATCACTGGAATTATTACCTCCTTTGTGAATTTGAGCGTTTGAAGTGCCAGCTCCCTCGTGGGTGACAAGATGAGAGCTCTTGCACCAGACTGGGCCGACCGTCTCTGGAGTCGCTCTAACATAGGAAGGAGAAAGGCTGCTGTTTTTCCACTCCCTGTTCGGGCCATCCCCACAACGTCTTGCCCCTCCATGATAATGGGTATGCACTACAACAAAGATTCAAATGATTACGAAGTTAATCAGTCAAGCCAAAACTGTTCAAATCGATTATTTGCCAATGTCAGGCTATGCAAAGCAGAACAAAAGATAACAATCTTTAATAACCTAAAAGAGAGATAGTTTTTGTTTCTGTTTCTGATTACTTCTCATAATAAAGAGAGACTGACATCAAATTATGAAAGCTTTTTTTAGTCAAAGCAAGATTAATAAAGATGATTTATCATAAAGAGAAGAGAGCCTCAAAACTATAAAAGCAACAAAGATAGCTTATTCATTGCGACGTGCCATTCCTAGTAATTTATGGAATCGATTCATGATTTCAAATGCAAATTATACAGAACTACTTTCCAGTATAGCAAGCAAATATCAATAGCAACATTTTTGAGAGTTTCCTCCTTTTTTTTTCAATGGTTGATTATTGCAACCCATCATGACCCTTAACACACAAAAAAAATATGTGTTAACAGTTTGAAGTTTATGAAATATACATGTGTATTATAAGAAGAAATATTTGTGTTTTTATGGGGGCAAGGACCGGTGACAAACTTACTTTTCTTTGAATAGGTGTAGGAATTTTGTATCCCTTCTTCATAATACCTTTGAAAACAGCATGACTGAGACCTGGGGAATTAACAACAAAAAGATGACTTGATAATCTAAAGAGTAAAGGCCCGAATTCAGGCTTATAATAGGATTATTTTTAACCATGGTTTAAACCACCATAAGCATGGTATGCGCATTTCCTCTTGTCCAATTGGCGGACAGTAATGCGCTTATATAAGCTTATTTAGTTCATGGCAAAGGTTTGAATAAACCTTTGTGAATTCGGGCCATAGACATTATCAGAATTAGTGTTAAAGATGAATTAAGATGCAAAAGCTGTTCCCATTTCTATCTCTAGCTTAATCTATAGCAATAGTTGATTCTTTCTAATGTGTCCCCTCCAAGCATCTAAGACTCAATATTTTTCAAGGAACCTGCAGACTCAACAAGCTCTGCTTTTTATGCAGGTTCCTTCATATTTCACCTACATTATTTTAATGTCTTGCTTAATTTTAACTAGCTCACTGATGTATCATTTATACGAATGTTCATGCCATATGACTCACTTATTTACCGTTAAACTGTGTAATATTTGTATTTTTTATGTTATGCGAATTGTGAAATATGAAAATAAAATTCAAATTCAAATTTAATTCTTTATCCCATTATTGCAAGTATGAGGCGATTTACTAGTACAACAAGAGGTAATCTCAGTCACTATCTATTGCAATGGAAAACATAATGTTACAGATAAAAACATCAACATTGATGTTGCCCATCACTAAGGCATCAATCACAGATATTACGATGGGGCATTGCCACAAATACTTATGGCTTTGCGTACTTTACCCCCACAATTACAAAAATTGGGGTTTTCATTGATTTACATTCTAGAACTGTAGGCCTTTACACAGATTTTCCAGAATTTTTGCATTTGAAATATATAATTTTGACTTTGACAAGTTTGACTTGATATCATATTCTTACCCATGGACTGGAAACCTCCAGATTTTTTCTTTTTCCTATTTTGCTGTTTGACAAGAGCTCTGGTATCTATGTCTGCGTCTGATGAATAGCCATCAATGGTGGGAAAGCCAGCTGAAACTTTGGCCTACAGGAATATGAATACAAATGAATGTATGTACATTCTTGAATATAAAAATAATAATAATAACAATATGCAGGTCTTGTATAGAGCATATCACAAGTCACTATGTCTCTACGCTCTGAACTATGTGCAATTTGGGACATTTAAAAAAAAAAAAAGATGCTTGATCCAGGGATTTTACATATTTTTGCAAATTCATTTTTCTTTTACACTGAGAATACAAATAGTACAAATATACAGATCATCCAAAATTGATATAAAACACTAAATTCCTTCGACAAATCTCTCTCACAACTTAGCGATAAGTCATTCAAAGAGAAGAACTACCTGTATCAGGCATACGGTCAAATTTGGCAAAATTGCATTTTACGATGGAGGAATATCAAATACTTATTTTAACTTCAATATAATTTCCTTGATCAGGTCTCAATCACCTTGATCAACTGGAATTTTCAGGCTGCTTTTTATACCATGATTGTAGATGATCTTACTCCTTTTGAAACTTCTGGGGAAATCTCGGGAACCCATGCTTACATAATGATACTGTACCTGTACCTGTACCGTCTTTAAGAATGTAACTATGGTCGTGTGTTCACGAGTTGGTCCCCTTTTGCTTTACAAGGTGATTTTAGCTTCTGTGACGCATTTTTAACTTTAAAAGCCTATATGCATTCGAAATTGACATAAGGTGTATGATAAACAAGTTACATGGACTTGAATATGAAATTTTTAATTTGTTATCTTGTTTTCATCATAATTTTTTCTTAGGCCCTCCTGCGGCAATAAAAATGTTATATTCTTTAAAAATCGATTCAGATCCTTTCAACAATGTACAATTTTTATTGCAGTATAGGCCTTGTGCTCAAGCCAGGCAGAGAGGTACTCGACTATGGTGACTATGGGAGGCTTCTGTCTGTCTTGGAGTGAAAGTTTATTTGTTATTCATAAAACCTCTAATGTTAAAAGGGAAAGTCACCTCTGGTATCAAAGGAGAAGTCAACCATGATTACATTTTGGTTTTAAAAGAACCAGACATATTAATGAAACAGATCAGTGAAGGTGTGGGCAAAATCAGATAAGAAATAAGAAAGTTATGAATGTTTTAAGCTGTAATCAATCAAACACAAATTGGCAACTCATGACGTATCTTGCGAGCTCCTCTCCCATTAGCCCTGTACCCCCAAAATAATCAATTTCCATTTTTTCTAAAGAAAATATTAAATCATATATGCACTTTCTTTTACTCAAATCAACTTAATACCAGGGTGGACTTTCCCTTTAAGTTGACTTGAATAAATGAAGAAAAATGAGAGAAAGAGATTAGCAAAAGATTTGAGTAAAATCCGATAAGAAATAAAGAAAGTTATAAATTTTTGAAGTTTTAAATAATCAAACACGAATTGGCATCTCCGAGACTTATCTTGCGAGCTCCTCTCCCAAATGCTCAGTACAGAAAATTTCATAAATTTTCATTTTCTTGGTTTTTGAAGAAGGAATAAATTTGTATCATACAGCCTACAGGTTTTGTGTAAACACAAATGAACAATATGAACAATGATCTAGATCCATATCCTCACGCTCGCATATGTGTGAGTGGATTAGACTCTATGGCCCATATTCTCGAAAGTGGCCTAAGTTAAGCCTGGCTTAACTTAGGCCACTGATTTATGGAAGACCATTCATCAACCCCTAAGTCCCTATATTTATGTAACAAAATAAAGAAACCTAATTATTCTGCCATGAAATGAGCATGAGAAATAAATTCTATCATGTCGGTTTTTGTATTTGTATTTAGTCCCAGAACTATGGTGATTTTGTAGGATTAAAAGAGGGTGACTTCAGTGGCTTAAATCTACACACTTAGTCGTACACATAGCGACTTTACTATACTCGGTATGTACAAAGCACGACTGTCATGCACTACTATTGAGTTGTGTATGACTCCAAGAAAGTCCTAAGCTTCTAAGGACTTGTAACCCCCGTCCCCATTGATATTTTGAGGAGAATATGCGAGTTAGAATTACTAACTCAGATGAAATTTTGACGCCATTCCCCGAAAATTTGAGGGATAATTGTTGATAAGCCCTATCGCAGTCTCTGTGCTTTGAGAAACTTTGTCGGGATATGCGATAACTTGTTTCAACTGTAGAGGGCTTACTTTCATTAGCGATCATACAGACAACGAAACGTTGTTTATGTTCGTGATCAGTTGTCAATAGTTAGTCTTACATTCGTGCTCGGTAATAAAATTACAATGCATTTAAGTATCATGATTTCAGAAGGAAAAGAAATGAAAACTTTTATCTCATTCATGATATCATGTATGAATATCACTTTTGTTATTTTTTATCGTTATGATATTAAGAAATACTGCTTCTTTCCTCTCCCTTGGGAGATTTCAGCACTCGCAGTGACCAAAAAATGTACACAATGACTCCGATACCCCGTCTCGCCAAAACTGATAGTAAATTACGGATTTCATTTTTGGAATTATCTTTTCCAACATCGATGAGTTGAATTTATTGTATTTCATGGATATGTTGGTGTCCATATTTGTAAATTAAATGCCGAATTTGAGTGAATGTTGGTGACGTTTGTGCAGTGATGAAAGTGTTCAGGTGTATGACTGTCCAACACGAAGTATAGTAATTATTATTATTATCATTATTATTATTATTATTATCAAGTATTTGGCATCACCTGTGCCTGGGAGGGGAAAAGCGAACTGAATCACTGTAACCCTTAGGTCTCTCCTCCCGATATAACTGATTGGGATATGCAGGTGTACCACTACACCGGGGCTTCCCCCTACTCTTATTCGAATAGTGCAGTGGGTTCTTAACGTACAAAGGTGGTGACTGTCCTCTACAAGGTGCCTCCAGTTAATGTCCTATCCGAGGGACTGAGTGTTTTCCACTGTAACATAGTCTGTATCTATGAAACAAGGGAGGGGCATGTTAACACACAACGCAGGCTTCAGTCATCCGACCGGGGTGGATTTGAGCCCACGATCTTTAGTTCGAAAGGCAGACACTTTACCAAATGAGCTATTAAACTCACCTCCTTGATGCCCCTATGAATGGTGTGCTTAGATTAGTAGGCGGGGACTTAGCCTTATAAAGTTAGGCACCTTTTTGAGAATACAGGCCTATATACAGTGTGTCCCAGAAAGTTAACATTCAAAAAATGTCTCCCCAAATAAATATTTCAAAATATTTGAAGCAAAATTCCACACCTGTTGATAGCTTAGGGTCTCTTATATTACATGACACCTAAAGATCTGGCGATATTTTATGCTCCAGTGAACAAATGCCACTTTTGTGAAAAGGTGCAAAATCCAGACTTGACAAGAATTAGTATTTCTTCTGGCTGGTATCAGAAAAGTTGGGTGTCATGAAAAGGCTTATAAATATTCATATTTTGATTAAGAATAGACAATTTATGAAAGAAGAGGTTCTGTTCTCTATATATGTCCTTGTGTATCTCATCAATATTTTCATGCTTCAGAGAGCAATTAACTGCTTTACTGAGTGTCTTGAAATTGGCAAGGTTTTAATTCAAGCTGGTTTTCTCTGAAACCCATAAAGTTTTGATGGGATATGTCAGGACATACAGAAAACAAAGCCTATTCTATCATAAATTCCCTTTTAATGATCAGAATATGAACGTTTCTAAGCCTTTTCACGACCCTCAACTTTGCTGATACCAGACAGAACCAATACAAAGTTTTGTCAACCATAGATTTTGCACCATTTCACAATAATAGCAATTGCTCATTTAAGCGTAACATATCGTTTAATGTTTTGGTGTCATTTGATAGGAGAGACCCTAAGCTATCCATAGCTTGAAATTTTCATTATACATATTTTGAAATGATCATTTGGGGAGTCTTTATCCAACTGTCAACTTTTTACGGTTCTCAAATTTGATAATACCAGCCAGCACAAAATACTAATTCTTGTCAAGTTTGAATTTTGCACCCTTTTGCAAAAGTCACTTTTGCTCACTCGAGCTAGAAATATTGCCAGATATTTTTTGTGTCATTTGATAGAAGAGACCCTAATCTATCCACATGCATGAAAATTTCCTACAAATATTTTGAATATTTATTTTGGGAGACTTTTTCCAACTGTTAACTTTTTTTGGGGGACGCACTGTATATCCAAGGTGCATGTATGATTGAATATTTTCTTTAGAGAAAATGGAAATAAATGATTTTTTGGCTACAGGGCAAATGGGAGAGGAGAAGATAAGCAACGGACTGACAGTGACAGAGTTGCCGATTTGTGTTTGATCGATGACAACTTTATGTTTAAAAATTCATAATTTTCTTATTTCTTATCGAATTTTGCTCAAACCGTCATTGATCCGTTTCTTGAATTTTTCTGCTTCTTTTAAAACCAACCTCTAATCAGGATGAACTTTCCCTTTACCTGTTACTGCACTTAAACTGGCTTGCCAATACATACAATCATAACAATACATCAATTACAGTGGATGGGACACTGTCGAAATTGAGCTGACCAGAAGATAAATTTAGTAGACTAGACTCTAGATCTATATCAAATTAATAAATATATATTCACCCGTTTGGGTGACGCAGGCTGATCATCCTCATCCATTTTACTGCCATCGTCCTGTTTTTCAATCGCCTCTTCCCTTGTTTTACGTTTTAGTTGTCCCCCTTTTCTGGACATTTTCGCGCAATATATCTGATTCAGAATCCACTGCATGCATGCACTATCTGCATGCAGTGGTACTGGTACGGTACATACTGGCCTGGCTGGTCATGGTAAGCAGTATATGGTATACTGGCAAAGACTTTAATAGTATCAAGACAGATTACTCTCACCTACTGCGTAGTACATTTGGCAGGCGTAAATTGCTGTGTTAAAAAGACTCGGGGGGGGGGGGGGGGGGGGGAATACGTTCGCCATAGTATAACACGTGAAAAGATGTCATATTTTTTTCTTGATATTTCTTATCTTACTCTATCTATCTGATTTTTGCACGAGAGAAAGGATGGATAGTTAAAAAAACATTTCGTGAACCTTTATTGTCAATAAATGCCACTATGAATCCCCGGGATCATGCCTGCTTTTTGACAGAGTCATCTGCCACAGGGTTAACACGTGAAAACAGGGAATTTAAGAATGATTATAGCTCCCCTAGTATTACCTTGAATTTATTGTAAATTTGGCTTACATGTAATTTGAGACTCTGAAAAAGCTTAATGAAGGCTCAAAAAGTGGAAGAGACACCGCATAAATAAACGGGAATATGCATGCTTTTGGCCTTCCACTGAGCTGCCATATAGGTTAACACGCAAAAACAGGGATTTTGAAATTTATTTGAAATTATGAAAAATGTGATTTAGAAAATTTAAATCTCTGAAAAGGTATAATTAAGGCTCGATGAGTCCAATAGACCCCGCATAAATAAACGGGAATATGCATGCTTTTGACCAAAAAAAAGTCTCGCCTGCCGTAGGTTTACACGCGAAAACAAGGAATTTTAGGATGATTATAATTCCCATAGTTTTTATTTGAAAATACAAAAAATGTGATTTACATAAAATTTAAAGCTCTGAAAAGATATAATTATGGTTCGATGAGTCCAATAGACCCCGCATATATAAACGGGAATATGCATGCTTTTGACAAAAAAAGTCTCGGCTGCCATAGGTTTACACACGAAAACAAGGAATATTAGGATGATTATAAATCCCTTTGTTTTTATTTGAAAATATAAGAAATGTGATTTACATGAAATTTAAAGCTCTGAAAAGGTATAGTTAAGGCTCGATGAGTCCAGTAGACCCCGCATGAATAAACGGGAATATGCATGCTTTTGGCCTTCCAGCTGCCATAGGTTAACACATGCAAACAAAACAGGGATTTTGAAATGATTTTAATTCATCTAGTATTAGTATATGTTTGAAATTATGAAAAATGTGATTTACATGAAATTTAAAGCTCTGAAAAGGTATATTTAAGGCTCGATAAGTCCAATAGACTACGCATAAATAAATGGGAATATGCATGCTTTTGACCAACAAAAAAAAGTTGTCGTATTACACACGTTCAACCGTATGTTGTTATTGATGACGTAAGGTGGGCGTGTATATAGGCGTGTAGTCCATCACGTGAGATCCACATCCAATGAAATCTTACGCTAGTAGACGATGTATGTCCGCCCGAAGGCAAGCGCAGCCCAGCCGATAAGAAGAAACTCTAACTATATTATTGAGTCCACTATTATATTTCAAACGGACCAGAGGAAAAATTCAATGTGTAAAATTTATAAATTCATGTAATCAATGTTCTATCACCGAATTACGCCTAGCCAAATGACAGATGTTAGATTATGCAAGCAGAATAGCTGAGCTGAACAGTGACCGAGAAGGTGTCTATATATAGCCCTAGCTGCATGGCTAGGGTCTACCCCTCTGCGATCCCGATCGAGGTAGTGGCGTTGCCGATGGAACTCTGTTTGCTTGCCTCAAACTTGGCTCATCAAAGTTTTTTGTTTGCTGATCGCCGTTTAGTTTGGCTTCAGCCAACGAGACCGACAGCCCCGAGAGACCGACAATGTAGTTGGAGGGGGCTTCTGAACCAAATGAGTCTGACACTGACAGTCCATGACAGGGGCGAATACAGGATGTAGTAAAAAAAAAAAAAAAAAAAAAAAAAAAAAAAAAAAAAAAAAAAAAGGGGGGATGGGCGCACACAAATGCAGGGCTGTCAACTTCGGAGGAACTGCTTGGAGGGAGATTCGTATTTTTATCTTCTCGCAAGCCCTCCAAAAGTCGCTCAGTGGGTGGTTATCAGATTTTATGGGATCCAGTATTCCTCCATAATTCTAGCTCTGACAAGCAAAAAATAAAAAATACAAAATAAATAATAAGTTATCAGTTCTAAAAGGGGGCGAAATGATGTATAAGTTTCTTTCAAAAGATGGGGGCACGGGCCAGGATTGCGCCCCCCCCCCCCCCAAATCCGCCACCGGTCCACGAGACTGTCACGTCAGTCTTGCGGGGTGGGCCTTTTTACAAGTTTTCTCGGAGGGTTGATAGACCGACAATGTTAGCCTCATGGGCTCCCAAACTAATGGTGCTCGTTCCGGTTTTATTTACGTTTTATAGGCAAGAGCCCGCGTATGCCTATAGTTTGTAGTTCAAGAGAATGTAATTCCTATTCCAGGGGTGGATCCAGGATTTTGTAAAAGAGGGGGTACAGAGCCGGAAAAGTACACAATGAAGGAGGCAATTATATTTTATTGTACTTAAGGTATACCAGTTGGGTATCAAAAAGGGGGCCGCGGCCGATTCACCCCCCCCCCCCCCGGATCCAACCCTACTATTCTGTCATGGATGTGAAAAATGGGATTGCATAGTGTTGGTGGTCGATCTCATTAAATGTGGAGATTGAAAAAAAAGAGAGAGAGAGATCATTATTTTTTCCTCATTTCTATAGACTATTTGAGTCATGTTTACAGATTGGTTGTAAGAGAGAATAAGAGAATAAGAGAGTATGAGAAAATGAAAGCCTGTGAGGGGGGGGGGACAAATAGAGCTTGGGGCGGGTAAGACAGAACAGGACTTGTAATAAATGAATTATATCGTCAGCTGCTATTGTTGGTTACTAGTTAATTCAATTCAATATACGGAGGCCGTTTTTCCCCTTTTCATCATACAATTAGTAGCCATTAGGCCCTAGCTATTGCTCTGGTGAGGGCTTCGAAGCAAGCCCCTATACTGTTTTCTTCGCCTGCCTTCTCAAACTGCTACAGCAGAATATTAAAAATAACTCAACGTCAGTTATTTATATTGGTGGCGTATCCTGGAATGCAGGGGGAGGGGAGGGGGCTCACGCCTGACGAACAAAATATCAGATGCCTTCTATGCTGAATTTTCGGACAAGGAAGGAAAAAAAGACTTGTCACATGTTCATGTTCCTTCTGTGGGGGGTGGGGGGGGGGGGGGGGGGGCACAGATTTCCTTTCATTCGATGTGTAACTAAGAAATGTCAGATTTGGTTTTGGCTGGCACGTAGTAGGGGCACGTGCATTCATGGACACACCACCAATAACAATAGGAGAATCTTGGATACGCCACTCTCAATTAATCTTTATATTTATATAAGCCTTTTCTATCTTGACTTTTAACAGAATAAGGCCAATAAATCTACATTATAGGTCTATATAATCCCTTTAATTTGAAATAATCATGATATGAAATGAAATATTCTGATTTAGAAAAATAAAGATAGCATTTTATTATTATTACTTTTTTAAATTACTTTTCTCGACATTCCCGTCAGATATCGCAGTGTTTGCTTATACAGAGCTTAACATTGGGGAACATGTTTGGACCAGGCCCCCCCCCCCCCCCATCACATAAATATCAATAGAAATTTCACACCAAAATTTTTTTTAAATACAAAAATACAAACATCTCTCCAGCTCCCTCTCCTCCCTGGTTGATAGAGTTGATTCCTATCTGTTTTGGGACATAAGTTTGTATTTGAAGGGACAATATCAATTATTATGCCTATACGGCTTTACCAAAAGCGATGTACCAAAACAAAATGAAAAAATAACGAAAATAAAAAATACAAACATCTTGATAAAGACTATAACCTTTCCCTCAGCTCTGGGCCGATGTACCACAATATATACCCGTGCTTTATTTCGGGACTGAGCACCTATGCTGAGCACTCTTCGTATTTATGCTCTTTGGTAATGGTACACACGTCACGCACACGTGCGCTTATTGAATTCTGGCGAAAAACAGCGAACAGCGGATCGCGAGCGCGACCAAAGGGGCAGTGAGGCGGAGCAAAGGTGATTTGAAATTAATTGATTAGAAATATTCATATAAAATCGATTCATTGTTCTCAGCAAATTTAAAAAGCGTAAATGGTGTTTAATAAACATACTCTTTCCAATTTGACTCCTTAGCTGAAGTTGGCTAGCCTTTTATTATTTTTAAAAGTATTTATTTTATCACTGGTGCACTTCCACTGTTTCAATGTGCGAATGGGCGGAAATTTCGGCTAGCCTTGTTTCAGCCTAAATATCTTTTTTAATCGCTGGGAAAGTGCCCAAATGTTATTTTGTCTCTGTTCTGTGAATTTAAACGATATCTACCCAAGAGTTTTCAAAATATGATTTTTAGACAACCTTCGTTATAACACGTGAGTGAATGGGGCCGTGAATTACTTATGTGAGCCCTATAGCGAAGCCTAGCCTAGCGTTACAAGAGGGAAGCGTCGGCTGCTTGCGGAGCTTAGCGAATGCTCTAAAATAACCTTTTAAATAGCTTGTAGGCAAGTCCTATTTTATGTAATTTGAGACAGTACTGCGTGAAATGTCGAATTAAGAGCGGTTTCTGTGCAATGCAATGAAGCAAACATGGACCTCGACCCTCCCCTCATCCCGTTCCTCAATCTCTCTCTCTCTCCCTTTCTCTTTCTATCTCTCTCTCTCTCTCTCTCTCTCTCTCTCTCTCTCTCTCTTTCCCTCTATGATTTAGCTTCCTTTTCCTGATCTCAATCAAGGAAAGTGGATTTTCATAATAAAGATGTAGGACCTATATAGACTTTTGGTTTGATTCAAATTAAGTTCTTAATGAAGCCTCTCTTTGACTGGACTGCATATACAGCTGAATTAAACGCCAGCCCTGCCTTTACACAAGGAGAAGGTAATTCTTAGTACCTGCAGGGATGAAGGAATCACTGAATGGCCTACAGCGACTTAAATATGTAAAAGACGTAATGACTGTCTCCCATCCAAGTTGTATAGCTCTTCTAAAGGACAATGGAAAGCCTACCTATCATTGTTTGAATGTTGAAAAGGAGTTTTAAAACTGGAAAATGCTAGGATGGGACTGCAGTGAAAGACTGAGGCAAGAAAAGTAAACTAGGTAGAAGATATATGATCCGAAGAAATCCTTACAGAAACGAAGAGTAATGTTTAAAATATGTAAGAGGGACATCTGCTGACGTCTGGGCGTAGCTAGAGCTGAGGACTTTACGTCAGCTACACCTTCATTTTTTTTCCCACCATAACCCCTTGATTGCTTCCCCCGAAGCTTCCCCGTCTGTTGTCACGTATGAGTACCCCTAACCTTGTACGCCCCCCCCCCCACCCCCATCCCACATACCCAATAATTTCATGATTTTTTTCAATATATATTTTCCCCTGAATTTAGTTGGCGCTTTCGCAAAAGCACTTTGATAAGGAGACCCCTCCCGCCCCGTTCAAATTTTATCGCCAATGAAGGTACAGAGATAGAGAGAGAAAAAAATCGAAAGAAAGAAGTAGGGAAGGAGAGAGAGAGAGAGAGAGGGAGAGAGAGAAGGGGTGGGGGGGGGGAGGGAGGGGACATATAGGCCTACGCACAGAAACATGAATGTATCCCGCCATTCAGCCTCCGCCGGCCCCTCCCTCAAATAGAATATAGTGATTCTCCACCTGAAAATCGGTTTAATGACTAACATCTCATTTTTCTTTTAAAATACGGCTCTGTTTGAGATCTTGCAATTTAAAGGTTTTCCCTTTTGACCCCGGTCGTACCACCCCCCCCCCCCCCCCCAATGAAAAGAAAACATTTTCCCGATTGAAGAAGCAGACGAAGAAGAAGAAGAAGAAGAAGAAGGAGAAGGAGAAAAACAATGATGATAATAATAACAATCTTAAAAGGTTGCAGACGTGCGAACAAACATAGTCCTATGTGCATGTTTTCATTTAATTAACTCGGCGGAACTAAGCGAATCCATGATTGTCAAAAGGGAGGCGCCACCTCGCGCCGAAATTTTTAAAGGCGACGCTACTAGAATTAGACTATAGGGCATACATAAGTAATTCATCCGCTCGTAAATGCATGCCGGTGAGGCGGAGCAAAGGTGATTTGAAATTAATTGATTAGAAATATTCATATAAAATCGATTCATTGTTCTCAGCAAATTTAAAAAGCGTAAATGGTGTTTAATAAACATACTCTTTCCAATTTGACACCTTAGCTGAAGTTGGCTAGCCTTTTATTATTTTTAAAAGTATTTATTTTATCACTGGTGCACTTCCACTGTTTCAATGTGCGAATGGGCGGAAATTTCGGCTAGCCTTGTTTCAGCCTAAATATCTTTTTTAATCGCTGGGAAAGTGCCCAAATGTTATTTTGTCTCTGTTCTGTGAATTTAAACGATTTCTACCCAAGAGTTTTCAAAATATGATTTTTAGACAACCTTCGTTATAACACGTGAGTGAATGGGGCCGTGAATTACTTATGTGAGCCCTATAGCGAAGCCTAGCCTAGCGTTACAAGAGGGAAGCGTCGGCTGCTTGCGGAGCTTAGCGAATGCTCTAAAATAACCTTTTAAATAGCTTGTAGGCAAGTCCTATTTTATGTAATTTGAGACAGTACTGCGTGAAATGTCGAATTAAGAGCGGTTTCTGTGCAATGCAATGAAGCAAACATGGACCTCGACCCTCCCCTCATCCCGTTCCTCAATCTCTCTCTCTCCCTTTCTCTTTCTATCTCTCTCTCTCTCTCTCTCTCTCTCTCTCTCTCTCTCTTTCCCTCTATGATTTAGCTTCCTTTTCCTGATCTCAATCAAGGAAAGTGGATTTTCATAATAAAGATGTAGGACCTATATAGACTTTTGGTTTGATTCAAATTAAGTTCTTAATGAAGCCTCTCTTTGACTGGACTGCATATACAGCTGAATTAAACGCCAGCCCTGCCTTTACACAAGGAGAAGGTAATTCTTAGTACCTGCAGGGATGAAGGAATCACTGAATGGCCTACAGCGACTTAAATATGTAAAAGACGTAATGACTGTCTCCCATCCAAGTTGTATAGCTCTTCTAAAGGACAATGGAAAGCCTACCTATCATTGTTTGAATGTTGAAAAGGAGTTTTAAAACTGGAAAAAGCTAGGATGGGACTGCAGTGAAAGACTGAGGCAAGAAAAGTAAACTAGGTAGAAGATATATGATACGAAGAAATCCTTACAGAAACGAAGAGTAATGTTTAAAATATGTAAGAGGGACATCTGCTGACGTCTGGGCGTAGCTAGAGCTGAGGACTTTACGTCAGCTACACCTTCATTTTTTTTCCCACCATAACCCCTTGATTGCTTCCCCCGAAGCTTCCCCGTCTGTTGTCACGTATGAGTACCCCTAACCTTGTACGCCCCCCCCCCCCACCCCCATCCCACATACCCAATAATTTCATGATTTTTTTCAATATATATTTTCCCCTGAATTTAGTTGGCGCTTTCGCAAAAGCACTTTGATAAGGAGACCCCTCCCGCCCCGTTCAAATTTTATCGCCAATGAAGGTACAGAGATAGAGAGAGAAAAAAATCGAAAGAAAGAAGTAGGGAAGGAGAGAGAGAGAGAGAGAGGGAGAGAGAGAAGGGGTGGGGGGGGGGGGGAGGGAGGGGACATATAGGCCTACGCACAGAAACATGAATGTATCCCGCCATTCAGCCTCAGCCGGCCCCTCCCTCAAATAGAATATAGTGATTCTCCACCTGAAAATCGGTTTAATGACTAACATCTCATTTTTCTTTTAAAATACGGCTCTGTTTGAGATCTTGCAATTTAAAGGTTTTCCCTTTTGACCCCGGTCGTACCACCCCCCCCCCCCCCCCCCCCCAATGAAAAGAAAACATTTTCCCGATTGAAGAAGCAGAAGAAGAAGAAGAAGAAGAAGAAGAAGGAGAAGGAGAAAAACAATGATGATAATAATAACAATCTTAAAAGGTTGCAGACGTGCGAACAAACATAGTCCTATGTGCATGTTTTCATTTAATTAACTCGGCGGAACTAAGCGAATCCATGATTGTCAAAAGGGAGGCGCCACCTCGCGCCGAAATTTTTTAAAGGCGACGCTACTAGAATTAGACTATAGGGCATACATAAGTAAATCATCCCCTCGTAATGCCATGCCGGTGAGGCGGAGCAAAGATGATTTGAAATTAATTGATTAGAAATATTCATATAAAATCGATTCATTGTTCTCAGCAAATTTAAAAAGCGTAAATGGTGTTTAATAAACATACTCTTTCCAATTTGACACCTTAGCTGAAGTTGGCTAGCCTTTTATTATTTTTAAAAGTATTTATTTTATCACTGGTGCACTTCCACTGTTTCAATGTGCGAATGGGCGGAAATTTCGGCTAGCCTTGTTTCAGCCTAAATATCTTTTTTAATCGCTGGGAAAGTGCCCAAATGTTATTTTGTCTCTGTTCTGTGAATTTAAACGATTTCTACCCAAGAGTTTTCAAAATATGATTTTTAGACAACCTTCGTTATAACACGTGAGTGAATGGGGCCGTGAATTACTTATGTGAGCCCTATAGCGAAGCCTAGCCTAGCGTTACAAGAGGGAAGCGTCGGCTGCTTGCGGAGCTTAGCGAATGCTCTAAAATAACCTTTTAATAGCTTGTAGGCAAGTCCTATTTTATGTAATTTGAGACAGTACTACGTGAAATGTCGAATTAAGAGCGGTCTTCTGTGCAATGCAATGAAGCAAACATGGACCTCGACCCTCCCCTCATCCCGTTCCTCAATCTCTCTCTCTCCCTTTCTCTTTCTATCTCTCTCTCTCTCTCTCTCTCTCTCTCTCTCTCTCTCTTTCCCTCTATGATTTAGCTTTCTTTTCCTGATCTCAATCAAGGAAAGTGGATTTTCATAATAAAGATGTAGGGCCTATATAGACTTTTGGTTTGATTCAAATTAAGTTCTTAATGAAGCCTCTCTTTGACTGGACTGCATATACAGCTGAATTAAACGCCAGCCCTGCCTTTACACAAGGAGAAGGTAATTCTTAGTACCTGCAGGGATGAAGGAATCACTGAATGGCCTACAGCGACTAAAATATGTAAAAGACGTAATGGTTGTCTCCCATCCAAGTTGTATAGCTCTTCTAAAGGACAATGGAAAGCCTACCTATCATTGTTTGAATGTTGAAAAGGAGTTTTAAAACTGGAAAAAGCTAGGATGGGACTGCAGTGAAAGACTGAGGCAAGAAAAGTAAACTAGGTAGAAGATATATGATACGAAGAAATCCTTACAGAAACGAAGAGTAATGTTTAAAATATGTAAGAGGGACATCTGCTGACGTCTGGGCGTAGCTAGAGCTGAGGACTTTACGTCAGCTACACCTTCATTTTTTTTCCCACCATAACCCCCTGATTGCTTCCCCCGAAGCTTCCCCGTCTGTTGTCACGTATGAGTACCCCTAACCTTGTACGCCCCCCCCCCCCACCCCCATCCCACATACCCAATAATTTCATGATTTTTTTCAATATATATTTTCCCCTGAATTTAGTTGGCGCTTTCGCAAAAGCACTTTGATAAGGAGACCCCTCCCGCCCCGTTCAAATTTTATCGCCCATGAAGGTACAGAGATAGAGAGAGAAAAAAATCGAAAGAAAGAAGTAGGGAAGGAGAGAGAGAGAGAGAGAGGGAGAGAGAGAAGGGGTTGGGGGGGGGGGGGGGAGGGAGAGGACATAAATTATAGGCCTACGCACAGAAACATGAATGTATCCCGCCATTCAGCCTCAGCCGGCCCCTCCCTCAAATAGAATATAGTGATTCTCCACCTGAAAATCGGTTTAATGACTAACATCTCATTTTTCTTTTAAAATACGGCTCTGTTTGAGATCTTGCAATTTAAAGGTTTTCCCTTTTGACCCCGTCGTACCACCCCCCCCCCCCCCCCCAATGAAAAGAAAACATTTTCCCGATTGAAGAAGCAGAAGAAGAAGAAGAAGAAGAAGAAGAAGGAGAAGGAGAAAAACAATGATGATAATAATAACAATCTTAAAAGGTTGCAGACGTGCGAACAAACATAGTCCTATGTGCATGTTTTCATTTAATTAACTCGGCGGAACTAAGCGAATCCATGATTGTCAAAAGGGAGGCGCCACCTCGCGCCGAAATTTTTAAAGGCGACGCTACTAGAATTAGACTATAGGGCATACATAAGTAATTCATCCGCTCGTAATGCATGCCGGTGAGGCGGAGCAAAGGTGATTTGAAATTAATTGATTAGAAATATTCATATAAAATCGATTCATTGTTCTCAGCAAATTTAAAAAGCGTAAATGGTGTTTAATAAACATACTCTTTCCAATTTGACACCTTAGCTGAAGTTGGCTAGCCTTTTATTATTTTTAAAGGATTTATTTTATCACTGGTGCACTTCCACTGTTTCAATGTGCGAATGGGTGGAAATTTCGGCTCGCCTTGTTTCAGCCTAAATATCTTTTTTAATCGCTGGGAAAGTGCCCAAATGTTATTTTGTCTCTGTTCTGTGAATTTAAACGATTTCTACCCAAGAGTTTTCAAAATATGATTTTTAGACAACCTTCGTTATAACACGTGAGTGAATGGGGCCGTGAATTACTTATGTGAGCCCTATAGCGAAGCCTAGCCTAGCGTTACAAGAGGGAAGCGTCGGCTGCTTGCGGAGCTTAGCGAATGCTCTAAAATAACCTTTTAAATAGCTTGTAGGCAAGTCCTATTTTATGTAATTTGAGACAGTACTGCGTGAAATGTCGAATTAAGAGCGGTTTCTGTGCAATGCAATGAAGCAAACATGGACCTCGACCCTCCCCTCATCCCGTTCCTCAATCTCTCTCTCTCCCTTTCTCTTTCTCTCTCTCTCTCTCTCTCTCTCTCTCTCTATCTCTCTCTCTCTCTTTCCCTCTATGATTTAGCTTTCTTTTCCTGATCTCAATCAAGGAAAGTGGATTTTCATAATAAAGATGTAGGGCCTATATAGACTTTTGGTTTGATTCAAA
>CM046835.1:25339087-25394087 GCA_025618425.1 Heliocidaris tuberculata
TGAGCCCAGCTAACCCGATTTCTACTCCCAAACTACCCAATGCTCTCATTGAGATGTGCGTTGTTGTGGGGATGGATGATGATACTGGATTGAAGGTTGCCAAGAAATCAATGTCTCAGGTACAAAAATGTCAAATATATTTTAAAATCCTGTCATGCCTGCACCTGTGAGCTACAAATTATAACATAAATTTTTAAAACACAAATAAACTGAGTAGACCTAGAATAGATCTAATACTAATAGAAACTTACAATGTCTCAGTCAAGACACATAAGTCACTGTAAATAGGCATCATAGCCTATTTTAGTTGTTAGCTAGCTTAATAAGAAAGTTCATTTTGAGCAGAGATTAATTGAATTTTGAAGATTTATTTTTACTTTGATCTACATTTAATCACAAACAAAAATATAAAATGTTAAAGTGATTTAAATTCAAATTTTCTATTACCATTGGCACTGCCAATAGCCATTTACATTGTACATCTCTCTCTCTCTCACTCTCTTCCTTTGTTTTCCTTTTTAAAATTTTGTCACCAGTTCAATTTCCGTGGAGGAGATGGAATGCCAATTTTTTCTCAAGCCTATGAACCTCATGTCTTAGCTGTCTTGACACGTCAGATGGCTGTTTTCCCCCAGAACAAGTCTCTCCTCTCCGATGGGTACAGCGAGTATCCCCGGACCCCTGTTGCCACACCCCCTGCGAGGGACCTTGGGCCCAGTGGGTTCCCATTAGGCCTACGCCAGAGACGCATAACCCGCAGGCTGTCCATCAAGCCCCGTGCGCTTCCTCTGTCTTACAATCAGGAGATGATCAATTCTCTCCCTCCACTTTGCTTCCCAGGTAAGCATTTCATCTAAATTCAGTTAGCCCCATTTTTCATCTCCCTTTCATCTTTCTCATATTATTCAGATATTATTGAAACTTATTTTTATCTCCCTTGTCTACATGTACTTGCATAATGTCTAGTATGACTCCCCAATTTCCTCTTGCGGTTATTCCACAAAAACCTCTACCCTCTTCCCATCTTTCCTACTTATGTGAGTGATCTTGTTACAAATAAAATTTACCTACTACTTGCCTCTAGTATCTTACTTGATCTTTATCTGTACTTCTTCTGTAGTACTGTCTCTGTTCCTTTTACCCTCACCTGTATATGTACCTCTAGAGGGCTCTCTCCCTGTTTAGATAGCTCTCTCTCTCTCTCTCTCTTTATCTCATTCTCACTCACTTAGGTGGCTTAGCGAAACGTCGTGGCGCGTAAGAACGCGGGAAAGACGCATAGAGGAAAACTGCAAGTTTTGTATGTGCTTATAAAATTAGAATCAGACATATCTGAATAAAAATTTTCACATTATTTTGCTTAAAATTGTTCAAATATTTCAATACTAATTCTGCATTGTAATATTTTGAGTCTGCCTTTATAGAATAAAATTATGATTTTGAGCAAATTCGTCACGTGCGTTTTTCCCGCATTCTTACGCGCCACAACGTTTCGTTAAGCTACCTTATTTATTTCTCACTCTCTCTTCTCTATTTCTCTAGCTATCTGTCAGTCCTCTCAAGTTCATATACTCTGTATATTTCTTCCCCTTTTACAGCCCGTTTGTTCTAGATTCATTTATTCTTGCACAAACTCTCTATGATTAACCATAATTAAGGGATGATTAGATACCAGAGATTAAACATCATAGTAGACCACCTATGTCATAAAGTAAACCACTAATAAAGCATGTGCATGCTGATTATTCATACATGGAATATTATGGCACGGTGCCGGTGCAATAAGACATGATCAGCTCCAGATGAATAATAAAGCATATGTGTACATGCTGTGACAAGAAAACAGAATTGAAGTGAAACAGAATAGCTGTTTATTCAGTGTAAATGTACACAAGCTTAAGTCTGTCTAGTTTCTTGTGAAATGACAAGGGAAAAATCCAGGTATAATTTGTAAATATATGAAATATGTATTGTTCTATGCTATATTGAGAAATGTTATTATTTCCCTTTATTGCTTGAATTTAAAGACTGGTATTTACTGGTATGTGATCTTACTTTTCTTGCTCATGTATTACAGTCCTCAATTCATGCCTGATCAGTGATCAGTTTTATTTACATGTATCTACATTTTCCTAATCCATTCATTATCATGAAAATGACGTTTCTTGAAAATTGTGCACTCACACCAATAAAGTTTCTGGGATTGGGATATTGTTTGTAATATTATTAATGATTGGGTGATTATAAATATTGTAGTTGAGGAGTGTCTTTAACAAGAAAGTGCAGTGAAGAGTATTATGAACAGTTTGAACTCAAACTGAAAGTGCAACCTTGAAATGAATCTTGGGATTTTCATTAGTGGGGCACCCATCCATGACTTCACTTCAACCTTCAAGGATGGAAGCATAATCCATCAGTCCCTGATTATCTTCAAGTCTCTGATGCATGTCTCATTTCTCAGTTTTGATTATTTTCAAACATTAATCATCATGTCAAAGACAAAGTTGTATGCTCTTTTGTAGGCTACCTACAAAGACAGTGATGTAACAGCTTCGTCCTTTTAGTGTTGGCAGTTTAAAATGCCCAAATATAATATTGCAACTACATGTAGTATTTTTTGACATAGAAATTGTTCTTTCCTTCCAGAAATTCAAAGCTGGTTCATGGACTGTGAATTTAAATATATTGATACACTATTTGTATTTAGTGAAACTTTATATCAAGATGAAAAAGAAAAGGGAATGATATGATTGAAATTCAATCTCACAGAATTATTATTTGTAAACTTGGTGTCACCTTAATTGATTATTGACAGTGAGGTTTGTTAGTTAAGAATACAGTACATGTATACACATATTTGAAGCAGGTACCATTAAACATTTGCTTGGACCCACTTTATTTTTTTCAAAGACATAACCTTAGCCTTGGTTGTGATTGGGTTGTAGCCTTGTACTGTAGGTTTAGAGTTAAGATTAGATACACGTACAGTGTATAGTGTGGATCCAGCCATCCAGGGGTGTACAAAAGGGGTCTTTTTTCATCCAGGACGTGTTAAGGAGTCCGAAAACGCTGATTTTCAACAAAAGGGGGTGCTGAACGGAATGTGGCCAAACACGTTTAGGGGGTCATTTTCATTCCAGCAGCAATGTCCTACATAATTGAAGTAAATAATAACATTTGTAATTTAACCAACAGCAGTTCCTATACGGTACATGTATGTGCAGTTTATTTTGTTTGCCTTGTGTGAAGAATTTATCCACCAAAGGTGAAGAATATGTCAGTTTGCAAAAGGTGATCTGGTGATCTTGAATTCAAGTGGTGTATTTTTTATGTTGGTTAAGTTAATCTTGTTTAGGAAGTAATATTTAAGACAAACTTGTTTAAGGGGGTAATATTTCAATCAAACCTGTTTAGGGGGGTAATTTTATGAAAAAACACGCGAAATCCTCGTTAAGGGGTAATTTTTACGAAAAAAAGCACGCGAAATCCTTGTTAAGGGGTGTCTTTTCACCAAAGTATGAAACTTGTTTAGGGGGCATTTTTTAAATCCATGGACACGCATGTGTACACCAATATACCTGAGTGGCCCCCCCCCCCCCCCCCCCCCCCCGGGGTGTACATGTACATGTTGAAGGAATTTGGTCAGTATTTGACAGCAAAGCACTTGTTGCCAAAGCATATATGCATACCTGCCAACTGTCCCTATTTAATAGGGACAATCCAGATTTTTGCTAAAAGAAGAGCCGCTTCTACCACTGTGTCCCAATTTTTGCAAAAATCTGTCTGTAGTAAAATAAAGACTGAAAATTGTAGGATACTAGGATTCTATTCATTCGCACATAGATTCACTGCATTGACGTGCTGTTGCAATGTAAAAAAAAAAAAATTTGTTGTTAACAGGAACTCTCATTGGATTTGTTCTAGTGCAAGTGAGATTTCATCACATTGATTTCTATGTATTGTATTGTTCTTTTAAACCAAAGCTCTTTTTTTTTTTTTGAGGGGGGGTGGTTTCCAGAGCCAAATCACCCACCACTCTTGTGTGTTTTTTACTGTGCTGATGATGTTGATTGAAAATATTTGCATTTAAATACAAAGTCAAGTTGAGGTTGTGGAAGGCCAAAGTACAGTTTATTGGCATTGATAACAATCACACACTTACATGTATCTTGTGTCTGTATCTTATTAGGCCTATAAGAATGAAAACATTGGGATTTTTTAAAAATGATAAGCTGATAAAAGTTTACCCACTCATTTAACCCACTACATGTCATGTAAAGTTTTGGTATTAAGCCCTCAAAAATTGTTCGTCAGATTTCTTCAATTTTTGTTGATAAATAGCAAGATACTAGCAATACTAAGACACTGTGAAGATTTCGCCTCCTAAAGTTTAATATTAAACAAATAAGAGGCAAAAACTAATTTATGTGCCGGGACAGGCACGTAAAATCCCAGCAAAGGCAGCATGTGCTATACACTGTACACACACATGTAAAACCAATGATGAGTAGCTACACACAGTGCACACACGCTGTCTCTATGCGAAGCCCTAAGATTGCTGTGCGGGGAGCCGTCGGGGTGGAAGGGTCCTAGCATAATGGCAGTGATCAAGCATTCCTTACAGATATTTACACTGAAATTCACCAGAAATCATAGATGGAATACCAAATGATCTCTTACAGACATCTTTTGATACAAGGAGAACGACATGAGACTATATTTAACATGTTTCTTTCCAATTTTCTTTTGCTACCAATACTGTACATGAGCTTTAACCCACTACATGTCTGTAGAGATCATTAGAAAGACAAATCTTGCTCTACTGCATATTTAAAGGTAAATCCAACCTTGATGGCAAGTTGTTCTGAAAGAAAGAGGAAAAATCAGAGAAGCAGATTGGTGAAAATATGAACAAAATCGGACAAGGTATAAGAAAGTTACGAATTTTGGAAAGTTGTAATCAATAATCACTATTTATATGGGAATTAAATTTGATGTGATGTGGTGGTGGTCAACTCCCCTATTTGCTCCAACATAAATGACTAAATTGTCATTTTTGTCAAAATGTTTTACTCAGTAGGATCTTTTTCTTTTATGAGGACCTGTAATAATATGCTATCCACAATATATATTGAGTACTGCCCTGAGGAAAAGGTGCTTAGAAGAAAACTGCAAATTAAAGGAGAAAAATCAATTTTAATGAAAAGAGAGGATAGAGAGAAGCAATTTTAAAAAAAGTTTCATCAAATTGGTTATGAAATGAGAAAGTTATGAAAGTTTGAAAAGTCTCAATTTACTTTCTATGGCGATCCTCAAATTGGCAATGTTGCTTCAAAGTGACAGGTTTAGTAGTATAGTCAAGCATTGTATTTCCGAACAGGATGGTATTACCAAACGTGTACAGTTAAGTTAGGCGCATTAAAATGGCTTATTAACGTTTCATACGCGTGGGACTACGCGCATGTTCTCCACACTATTTGACACAGAGAACAAGGGGCAGCAGATCATAAAATGAGGCAGAAAACGTAAATAATATCTTATCCTTACATGAAACCATGAAAACGATTAAATGATTGATTGAAAAATCCCTTATTCTGAAAAATATCTCTATTTTGAATGAAACTTTAACCTAAAACTGCCGATTTCAAAGACCTCACGACCAATCCATTCCTGTCTAAGAGAGAGAGAGAGAGAGTGATTAATGCATATGCATGCAGTGGCCGTTGTAATTGGCAACCCTTGATATAAAGCATGTTCGTGTAGAACGTGCGATCGACCTGCCGAACTACGAGTGATAACAAAAAGTGTGTGCGTAATATTTTTGGTGATTAGACTGAGCATAATGAGGAAATTTCTCCCATAGGGACACGTTCGGAAATACAATACCATTTTCAGGGGGACCAAAACGCTGCGTCGTTGGGAAGGGGTTTGCTCAGAAGGGAATATCGTATTAAATCTACGTTGTCTTTTTAAAATTCCACCAACTTCTTTTTCTGTAGGACTTTGAGCATTCATTATGTAAGTTTGACAGATATTCGTTAAGCCCATGTGCTGCCATGTCAATGTTTTAATAAATACCTTTTCAGTTTAATTCACCTGAACTTGTCATGGAGTCCTTCTGTGGGAAGAGTTGCTAATTAACAACACTCCAACACATGGGCGTTCTGCCAGCAGCGCATTAATGAGGTCATTGTGACTCAAGAGCACACATCTGACTGTAGAATTATTGCAAATGATTTCCTTCATAAATGCATTTTGAAAAAAAATGATTGTGATTCAGGGTAGTGATTCACATGTACTGAAGAAAGCTAAACTGATTTTGATACATATAGGACTACAATGCACTTAACCACTAATTTCTTTTGTGGGGGAGGGGGTATTTTGTTGTTTAATTTCTGAGTCTTTACAGTTCATTCAAGATATTTTACACCTCTATTCACCTATCTATATATGTTAAAATCAGTAGTAACAGACTAATGTATAAAAAATACCATGCAGAGAGGCATAGGTTTTCACACATCTGGAATATATCAAGTTTTTGTTTGAATTATCATATTTTCAGAAATACTTGTCGAAAATAAATGAATATAAGTTAAGCATCCACTTGCTGTGGTTGGGATTGATGCACATGTGAGAGGATTGTTTTCTGCAAATTTCATAATATACACCCATTAACCATTACTTTTTAAAACTATATTTTTGTATATTTTTATTTTCAAGTGTAATATGACTTCAGTCATTAAAATGTATCGAGGTTGCTAAATTAATGTACACATTTTTTTACATACGTGTCAGGTTACAGTATGTGTTATGAAGAACGTGACTATTTTTTTTTTTTAAATCAGGAAATTTGTTTCTGATTTAGTCCTTTACAATGGTTGTATACCCTGATTGTGCTTATGATAATTAATGAACTAATATTTTATTTAGGTACCAGCTAATATTAATCAAGATGTGCCTAAAAATATGGGTGTTATTGATATTTATATAGCATATTCTTTATCAATAGCCCACTGAAACCTGATGTATTGTATGGTGGCTTTGTTCTTGTCTGCAATTAATGAATACATGCATGATCCTTGATAAAATGGCATGGATCATGTTTTGTTTGTGGATCATTGTCTCTGTGGTGCTCTCAGAAAACTGAAATATACACCATTTTGCCTCCCTGGATGCTACTCTAATTTTGCCATCTCTTCCTGTCATGGAGAATTGTTTTGTCAAGATAATTATCAAATACTTCCTGTACAGAAGGCTGTCTAGATAGCTGTTTCTTCAAAAGAAATATCTGTTTTCTTGGGGTTTTATATGAGCAGGAAGTTAATAAGAATTAAACAGAAATTGTGAGTTGTCACTAATACATGTTCTTTAAAACAAGCAACTTCTGTGTCTTGAAACATTTGCATATTGTAAAGTTCAGTGTTGTAATTCAATTATTTTAAACTTCATCAAATCTATTACCCATGATAAATTTGTAAATTCTCTATGCAAGGGAAAAAATACAGCCAGCTTATCCAGGTGAAAGTGTGTACATTGAGTCTGGCTTTCGTAGACTTTTCTCTCTCTCTCTCTCTCTCTCTGGGTTCTCTGTCTTCTTCTGAGATATATTTTGTCCCTTCACAAGGAAAATAAGTCAACTGAGTTTAGAGTATGAAATATGAAAACTATTTCTTCTTATATGCATAAATGGGATGTGATAGTCTGAACACTCAGCTGAACTAAGGTATTTTTAAAATTTCTATTGAGAATCTCAAATAATGCTTGATTAAAGTGATTTGGTAACTCTGTTGAGGCTTGATAAAATCTGAGCTGCCTGGCCTTACATGCTATTAATGTATGTACAGGTAATATGGTGTAAAAATGAAGCCCAGGAAAAAAAAGCACTTCAAAGTCATCATGTGCTTCACAAAAGTAGACGTATGCAAGTGACCGGAAATGCCAGACTCATTTTCCCCCATAGACTCAGTGGTAGGCCATACGCTTTCGTAAATGGGAGTATTCAGTCATAGATATCTTAATAATAGCATTATATATTTGAAAACCTTTCTATGCCTGGCTATTTATTTATCCTTCTGAACATCATTATACAAGACAGATATCAAAATTCAACAATTTATTAATTCAAGCCTCCACAAAGTTACCAAATCCCTTTAAGTACTTCTCATCAAATGTTCAAAGTTATGAATTATTGAAGTTTTCATGAACTGTTTATAACAGTCCTGAAAGTTTTTGTATTTTTTCTAATAATGCTCTCAAGAGAAATTTCATGCACTTCTCAATAAAGTTCTCATTTAATGTTTGCAGTGTTGGACCTTTTAAAGTTTTCATTAATTTTTAATGGTAAAATGCAACTTTACTGCACATATTTACAGTATGTAGAGATTTTGTATTTTTCATAAGATACTTTTGTGTACTTCAAGAAGTTCTAGCTAGTATGATAATCTGATAAAAGAATGTCAGCTGTTTTGCCCTCTGATATTTTGAACAACAAAGAGAAATAATCACTGTTTTCTTTTTATAGAGTCTTCTCTTTATAGAATCTATAATTGATGAAAAATGTCATGGTTCAGCGGAAAATTTATTTTTGTTTCCACCTTCCCACAAAATAAGGAAAAATTCTTGTTTTTCCAGGGCAGGAACTAGTCGTAAAATTGTTACTGATGTTTGAAGGTTATTTTTGTTTGGAAAAAGAGGCAGGTATTGGGGGAAAATGTTATCAATTTTCCCCAAAATATTGGAAAATCTTGTTGTTCAAGGGCAGGGATGTGAAGTAGATGTCATACTATGCAGTAACACATGAACAGATACACCTCTGGCACCAACTTCAATCACAGAGGCATTGAAACATATTTGAAGTACATATAGGTCAATAGGTCTTATTAATTCAATTCAGTTTGGATGTTCATTTGTACATGTACATGTATGTATACAGATATTTCGTCTGTTAAAGGTAGACTTTATTTGATGTGAACCATCACATTATGTACAACTTATCAATATTCCTTTTTAGTCACTTTCCAATTTCTGTCCACCCCCCCCCCCCCTTTCTCTGAATACAGAACTGGACCCAGACATTAAAGAAAACATTTTGTTCAACTGTAAAGCAGGAACCCTTTTGTTTCAATCATTTTCTTTAAATGACCCTGTTCCATGAAAATAGATGTTGAGCCCTGCACTGTCTCATTACAGTGTATCTTGTTAGTTTAATGTTTCTTGCTCATTTACACCTTTTCTACTTGTTTTTATCCTTCTCCTCTTCTATCCTTCTCCTCTTCTGTCCTTATCCTCTCCTCTCATTCTTCAGTTTAAAGGACAGTCCTACCTTTGTTAAAAGCTGATTTGTGTGAAAGGATAACAATAAGAGAAATAGAGTGGTGAAAGCTTGAAAGAAATCGGACAAAGAAAAAAAAGTTAAGCATGTTTGAAAAATGAATTCATTACATCTATGCGAATCTCAAAATGGCAATTTGGTGAATCCTGTGTGAAGTATGCACGGTCAACTCTCCCACTTGTTGTACACCAAAATATCATTGAATTTCTGTTTTCTCCTTAGCACCTTTACCCTCGGGGCAGTACTCAAAATATATTGGAGATAGCATATTGTTAGAGGTCCTCCAAAAGCAAAAAGATTCTACTGCATCATGTATTTTGAAGACTTGACATTTTAGTCATTTTGTATGTTGGAGCGAATAGGAAAGTTGACTGCTGCTACATCACATTGACCGTGCCCATTCATCCAATTTGAAATTCTGTGTTAAATGATAATAGTTAATGGCTTTCCGGCTCTTACCAGATAATATGTTTATGATTTTTCATATTTTTTGTCTCTTACTTTTTAGGTGATGCTATGGTCAGTAAAGGTCAGCGAGAGGAATCATTCCATTATCTAGTCTTGACCAGTATCAGTGGAACCAGATCATATGCAACATGCCTCACTTTCTATCGGCAGTTTATTGTTCATAAGGTAAGACCGTCATTGATGTGAATCAAATTATCTGATTTGGATAATATTATTTACTTCTTTCTTCTTTTTCTTTTCTTTTTTTTCTTTTGGGAGGGGGAAGGTAGCTAAATTAGGCAAATAGTAAAAATATCTTTTGACAAGAAAAGGCTAATTATGTAGAAAGGAAACTGAGAAGCAGAGAGAGAGAGGTAATGAAAGGAATTGGAATGATGGGAGGAGCAAAACAAACAAATAGAGATAAAGATGAGTAGAGAGAAAAGATGGAGGGGGAGGAGAATCAGAAGAAGGAGGAGGATGGATGGATATTGAAGGGCAGAGTGATGGGGAGGGAAGAGGAGAAAGGGGATGGGGAAGAAGGGGGAGGAGGTGGGAGGAAGATAAAGGGAATGAGGAGGAGGATGAAGAAGAAGATAATGAGAAAGGAGAAAGATGAAGGAGGTGGAGGTAGGGAAGAAAGGAGCTGGATGAAGGGAAGGAGAAGGAAGGGGAAGAAGTCAGGCTAGCAGTAAGCACTTACTGAATGTAGATAACCTCACAGCAGAGAATACTTTTTTATGCCTAGGGTACAGCTTTGTGCCATTCATCACAACGGTTGTTAATTTGATGGCTTGGTTTGTTTGCCAAGCTGTGAACTGTGTCATTCTGAGGAAAACCAGTGAATGGTTTCATTAGAATAGAACCATTCATTTTCATGATTTTTGAGCAAACACTGAACATATTTATAGCTTAATTCATATAATTTTTTTTTTTTTTAAATTCTGTTTTAGTATCCTGATGAGGATTTCTACAGCCTGGAACCCAAGACATCAACCTCTGTGCTGAACAATCAGAAGGAAGTTCATGAACAGACCATGTGCTATGTACCAGCATGCATTGTCCTCATCTCTCCCAACCCGTATTTTACAGTTATGAAGGAATGTTTGTCCAGGTGAGTTTAAAGGGAGCCACCGCTCGATATCAATTTCATTCGCTTGCCCCTATTGCAAGGCCGTGCATAACAACAATCTTGGAGCAGCGAACAAAATTGCTGTCAAGGGTGGGGTAGTTTGTCAGTTGGTTTGTTCAGTTCGTCTTTCTTCGGTGGAATGCGTATCGCTGCAATTGCATGCTCGTTTACCGAAGATGTACGAAGATTCCTGAATATTACCCGAGCCGGGCCAAGCTCCAAAACACCACGATTGGCGACCTTTCGGTTCCTTTGAAGGTCATTGTCTATGTCACAGTCAGTGTTACTTGCTAAATGCCAAAAGTTCATTAGAATTTTCATTTGTGTCAGTCCATACCAGCCCAATCTAAAATGCTTTAACTACATACTCATGGGACTGGAAGTAAGCAGAATGCCAATGAGATTGCTACTTTGCCTCTGAAAATAATACTGTGGAGGGAGAGCAAGTCAAATCCGAAAGGCTCAAAAAGAGCTCAGATGGAAAATGTCAAAAGAGCTCTTGAAAGAAAGTATGATCATTATTCTTTTTTTAATCACTTATTTGGAAATAATATTTCTGATACAAAATTCATGACCATGTGATTAAGATTCCTTTTGGGCAGAATTAACAAAGATTTCTATTTGTGGTTAAATTTGTAATTGATATGATGGATGAATGACCCTTATTCTGCAAATAAACGGCCCAAGGCAATGAATGCATCTAACCGGGGATACTGATAATGAGGTCATTGCAATGGCTATATCCTAAACACAAGCAGACCATCAATGATTAATTTTGATAATCACCACTCAAGAAGTTCCTTCCAAGATTTCCTGTCTATGTCTGTCAATTATCTTAAAGGGATGCTAGCTTGCAAGTTCAGACTTTTGTTGGAATTTGAAATAGACAATTAAAGGGGAATTAACCTCAAAATATAAATATGCTTATATTAAAAGATGTAATCTATTCCTTCTTGTTGTCCTACGTAGTTTTGCATTAAAATATACAAGATGGGTATAAATCAAGATTTTCTCAGAAAAATTTATCGTCTGCTAGCGATACCTTGGGGCTGCCATTTTCTTGATGTGTACATAAAGATATTTTTAATCCCAATGCAAAATTGTCTTTCTTCCTGAAATAAAATCCCATTTGAGATTTAAAATATTTAAGAGATATATACATATACTCTTTTAAAATAACTTACTACATATACTGTTTTACTACATATAAATCTATTTTCTTGATACTATGATGTACGTGACGGAGCAAATTAATTCAAATTTATGGTCTTTTTTGGTCTTTTTTGGATGATAACTTTCCTGAGCGTCAGTAGTGACAAACTATGCATTCACCTGCTTTGAGATAATGGACTTCAATAGTCAGAATGCACGTTGTATGAATTATTTTCTGCCCCCCCAGGCAAGCCCAAGAAATCGATTTCTATTTAGCAAAACCAGAGAATTTAAAAAGAAATCTATAAATTTCAAATTTTAGAATATATGTGTACACCTGTTATGTATTTTCCATCATATATGGGGATTTTTTTGTAATGAAGAGAAGCAATTTAGCTCTAGGATTAAAAAATATCTTCCTGACCGGAACGGTTTTCAATGGTTCATGTACAACTCTATATCATCAAGAAAATGGCAGCCCCCATGTAAAGTGTTAGCAGATGATACCATGTGCTAGAATGTCTTGATTTAAACCCTTTTCCGATATTTTATTTCTAAAGTGATACAGGCCAATGATTAAGAATATATTAAACCTTTGAACATGAGTACATTTATATTCTGGGGTTAATTCTCCTTTAATTGAGAGATGAGTATGTTAGTTTACTTCCTCCAAGTTTGTGCATGTTATTTCCAATTATGAGTCAAAGTATTTTGCTTGTTTTAAAAGTAACCGAAGTAGGTTTCACTTGGAAATTGGATTTTCGTTATACAGATAGGAGGTCTCTGCGTGTGTGTACACATGATTTGCTAAACCAATATGAATGTAATATGAGTGGGATAAGCTCCTGAGTGGATACTTTATGTTCACCCTTCCATGTGACTGTTTCTTCTTGCTTGTAGTCTGGTCCCAGATCTCTATGCCAAGCCCGCACAGATGTCCGAGTTACTCAAAGAGTTTACCTTACAACTCCTCATCATACCCACCCCACCAGCTGGAAACCTTTACATTGTGAGTATCATTGTCATCATATTCAGTTGTACTGCACATGCTCCTACATTAGGTGAATTCCTAAATTTGACCCTTGAACCTTGATCTGACTATATACTGAACCCTAACCATAAAGTGTACCAATCACCAAAAGATAATTTGCTCTGTATATTAGGGGTTACATGTCGCTATACTATAACCAAAATATGAGCTTCAAATGTTGATTCTATAAGGAGATATTGCAAGTTGAAATACATTCCCAATAAACAAAACAGCGACTTGTGAGGAGAGTAGTCGACGCACCCGTACGCGCGCGCGTGGAATAATGGCCGGTGTGGAACCCAACTTGGAGTTGGGTTCTGCGTGAGGGGATTTGATGTTTTCCTTCATTTTCTTCATACTCCTCAACT
Source organism: Heliocidaris tuberculata (assembly GCA_025618425.1). Lineage (NCBI taxonomy): Eukaryota > Metazoa > Echinodermata > Echinoidea > Camarodonta > Echinometridae > Heliocidaris > Heliocidaris tuberculata. Next base: position 25,352,548 of record CM046835.1, read on the forward strand.
GTTTACCAATAGAAGGCCAGGTAAAGTGTTTTGAGGTTGATTTTATACATTCTACATGTAGCTTTACACAAATTATTTTTGTAGGTGATTGGTACACTTTAAATATAACCTAAAACCCAATTATTGCAACCTTAACCTTAATCTTATAGCTTTGACAACAGCAATTGCTGCAGGGGCTGTACAGTTGTTACCAGAACAAGAGTCAAATCACTTTCATATTTTTATAATTCTATCCAGCAGTATTTAGAGCGATTCTCTGTATATGGTACAAGGGAATTGGGACAATATTTCCAGCCTAATGAACACTAATTGTACACATGATTGATGAAAAAATGTCATATGGACATTATGTATTGATATCGGAAAGAAATATTAGTCAATGGCCATATCAAGTCATTTTTCATATATGGATAAAGAATTAAGGATCGATAGATATATCATACTGGACACATATCCCAGAATCACCCTTTTCCAGTATGAATAAAAAATAACAAATGAGCAAGTAGGTGAAAACTAGGTATGTAAGACCGAAGTAAAAAGAAGTCACATAGAATTGAAAAGTAAGGGTATCAACAAAAGATGTGACCTGCCCCATGTTAGCTTTTGAATTAAAAATCATTTGAGGACATACAAAAGTACAGATAACCTGTTAAATTAATCAACTTCATGGGCATTAAGAAGAAAGAGTAAACTGCGTTATAATGAATAAATTGATGGTTTTGATGGTTTGCTGGAGAATACAGACAATAACTTATATTCACTTTCACTTTTATTTCATGTTCAAAACAAAGTGTCAAAACCTGCCAAGTCATTACGGTTAGGTTGTATAAATGGTTGTCATGTGATTTCTTTTTCATAATTTTGCTTACATGTTGAGAATTGTGGAAAAAAATTTGATTCTGCAAATATATTTAGTTTTCAAATAATTTATCATACATGATTAAACTTACTTTTGGCAGAATGAAAGTGCTCAAACTAACAAGAGTTTTTAGGGTAATTTTAAGTCCCCAATGTACATGTACTTCAGTGACCCCTCATGATATGTTTTCTATTTCAAACAGTATTCCATGCAAATCATGTTCTGGTACTTATATTAACCTATTGTGAAATATATATGAATAGGGTAAATTTGACATGTACATGTGGCATGTATTTTGTTCTTGTATTCAAACACTGTAAATGATAATTAAATTTACTTATAAACAATATCAGCCTGACATGTCTCCAGCAGTGTCTCAAATCTCTTTTGCTTCTATTCTTTCTGTTATCATTGAGGAAATTGCATTGACAGGATAGGTTCTCTTTTCTATTCTGGAACATTGCCCATTCCTCCTGGGCTTGGTGCCAGTGTAAAGGTATTCTTTAAGGTGCAACATATTTTTATCCTTATGTCTTTCTCTCTCTCTCTCTCTCTCTCTCTCTCTCTCTCTCTTTTTCTCTTTGCCCTCATTATAGGATGACATTATTTTTGGATCATTTTCAAAATTCATGTTGATTCAATGGGATTTTTTTTAGAATGTGAGTGATAGTATCAATGTCATGCAAACGTGGATGGAATGATGGAAGCATATGGCAGGGTAAAGAGAATGAGGGGGTGTGTGTGAAAAGAAAAGAATTATTAAGAAAGAGTGAAAACAGAACAAGAGATTAAATGAAATATGCAGAAATAAGGTTTGTAAATGGACAAATTGTCATTCACCGAGGATACTATGCATTGTTTGATACAGAATTTTTGTTTCACTATATTCCAAAACAACAGCGATAATATCTGACATTTGCACAATATACCCGTTGAATATGTAATGACTACACGTATCTAGCCACTGCGGACATTCCATGTCAACTTAACTAGGCTTTCAGCGCCTAATACCTGTGCATACCACGTCCTGTTTACATCTTAATGATGTTTTTTTTCATATTCGCCTTTGAACAGATGCCTTTACCAAGGTCTAGTGAATCACAAATTAGGCTCAAACAACAGACTTTTCTTGCACACAACGTAAAATTCCAAGCTTTCAATGTGTGGAATAAGGACATATCTAGGCTTATGTTACAGTCTTTTCACAGGCAAGAATTCAACTCGTGACATTCAAGTCAATTCTATATGTATGAGTCCCAATAAAGGTATCATGTACTGTAGATGTGATTTTTATAGCATAATCATGATGATGATAGGAAGATAAGATATTATAGCTAGCCAGATCTTCTTCATTATACATTGTATATTGCTCAGGGTGGTGTTCTGCCCAACATCCAAGCTGTGCTGCTTCCCAAGAAGACCGCAAGAAGACTACTAAATACTAAGAAATATCCTGGCATTCACAAGCCCATTGATGAATGTTTGTCTTTCCTGATCATTCATCAAGGAGACATGTTTATGCTTTATAGACCACAGGATTCGAATTCATCTGCCCGTCTATATGAAGGATTAGTTTGTGGCTGCAGGCTCATCAGGGTATAAGTGTGATGAAATGTGTTTGAAAGAGAAAGAGAGAGAGAGAGACAAAGAGAGACAGAGAAAGAGAGAGACAGAGAGAGACAGAGAGAAAGAGAGACAGAATCAAAGGGACACACATCAATACACATAGCAACAGGTAATACATTAAAAAGTAACAAATACATGCAAATTAGATTAAATTAGAATGAAAATATCTTTGTGGGGATGATATGGGATGTTCCTGTATCCTTTGTTTACTCCATTTTGTTGTTTAGATTGTGTATACATTGTTTTTAAACCTCTCAGATTTATTCTTCATGTTCTTGTTGTTTTTCTAGTCCTTCATGCTGAATGAGTTCACCATCAGCATTCCTCCACCCGACGATCCTGAGAAGCCTGTTGTCAACATCTCTCTCCATCTCCCGTTCCTTTGCTTCAGCCTGGATGATATCCTCAAGATCATCTCAGCCATCCTGTCCCAACAGAGAATCATCTTCCTCTCACATGATTACTCACTCTTAGTCCCAGTCATGGAGGTACGTGTAGTGCTTATCAGTATATTCTTAGTCCCTCTCAGAGCAATTTGTGTAGGGGCAACATCTTTCTCCATCTTCATTCCTCTGCTTCACCTTGGATGACATCCTCAAGATCATCTCAGCCATCCTGACACAGCAAAAAATCATCTTCCTCTCACATGATTACTCACTCTTAGTCCCAATCATGGAGGTATGCGTAGTGCTTTTGCAGAAAAAAATATTCTCTCTCATACAGCTTCCAGACATTCTTGTTGGATTCCTTTTGTCATACTGTAACAGAGTGAATAGGAATGGATAGGAACAATGGGGTGAATAGGAGCAATAATTGGAAAAGTGTGTTTGAAATACATGTACTTGTTTTCCCAGGAATGATGCAGACCCTTTTAATTATAAAAACACTCTCCCGATTTTTGTTCTTATTCCTCCCGATGTTTCTTTTTCCCTCCCCCATTTTATGGTAATTAAAATCTGTAGCTTGATCTTATGTTGTTTTATTTCATTTTGAGAAATATTTTGTCAGTGAAATAGTTGATGAATATTTCCAATACATCATGCCACGCAATACTTTGTGCCCTACATGCATCTGTATCTACAGATACACATGTACTGTATATGCCGGCACAATGCATATTTACATTTATATCAAAACTTTGTTGTGCTTTTTCAGGTCAAGTTTGTACTTCTCAAACAATAGGCATTATTTTGTTTCTTTGATATCTTGTGTGTTTGCAGTGTTTCTTCAACTACATCCTGCCCTTCAAGTGGCCATTTGTCTATGTTCCGGTGGTTAGTACTCAACTACTTGACCTACTGGAGGCTCCAGGATGCTTCATTATGGGATGCCACAGCTCACACAGGAGCAGGATACAACAAGTATGATTGACAGATAGTAGGAATAGATAGACTGATGATAGATAGATAGTAGGAATAAATGATGGAAAGAGTGATAGATAATTAAGAGGCTCCAGGATGCTTCATTATGGGATGCCACAGCTCACACAGGAGCAGGATACAACAAGTATGATTGACAGATAGTAGGAATAGATAGACTAATGATAGATAGATAGTAGGAATAAATGATGGAAAGAGTGATAGATAATTAAGAGGCTCCAGGATGCTTCATTATGGGATGCCATAGCTCACACAGGAGCAGGATACAACAAGTATGATTGACAGATAGTAGGAATAGACTGATGATAGATAGATAGTAGGAATAAATGATGGAAAGAGTAATAGATAATTAAGAGGCTCCAGGATGCTTCATTATGGGATGCCATAGCTCACACAGGAGCAGGATACAACAAGTATGATTGACAGATAGTAGGAATAGATAGACTAATGATAGATAGATAGTAGGAATAAATGATGGAAAGAGTGATAGATAATTAAGAGGCTCCAGGATGCTTCATTATGGGATGCCATAGCTCACACAGGAGCAGGATACAACAAGTATGATTGACAGATAGTAGGAATAGATAGACTAATGATAGATAGATAGTAGGAATAAATGATGGAAAGAGTGATAGATAATTAAGAGGCTCCAGGATGCTTCATTATGGGATGCCATAGCTCACATAGAAGTAGGATACAACAGGTATGATTGATAGATAGTAGGAATAGATAGACTGATGATAGATAGATAGTAGAAATAAGTGATGGAAAGAGTGATAGATAATTAAGAGGCTCCAGGATGCTTCATCATAGGATGCTATAGCACACATAGGAGCAGGATACAAGAGGTACAGATAGTAGGAATAAACATACGGATATGTAGAGAGTAGGAATAGATGAATGAAAGAGATGATGGATGGAGTGATAGATAGATGTACATGTAAGCTGTAGCCAGATTTATCATACATGTAGTTGCCAAGGCTCAAGCAGAAGTAGGATACACGTGGAAGGCTCGACAGATAGTATTTTGGATTGATAGATAGTAGGAATAGATAATTGAGTAGACAGAAGAAAAATTAATAGTGATTTTTTTTTATGGATAGTGGGATAAATATGAAATCATACTCCAAATTGCTTTTGCCTGAGAGTAGGAATTGAGAGATGAGCAGAGGACAGAGACAGGATTGATAGATATTGGGATGAATATCATTAATTCCTTTTGACACTTTCAAAACATGATACAGTGGAACCTCGTTATAAAGGACACTGATATAACAAACTCTCATTATGACAAGGTGATTTTGCCGGTCCCAGTTCATTGTATTTTATTGTTTTTTAGCACTGATATAACAAGGTTTCGATTTGAAGAAGTAATTCCCTTGGACCCAAAGAGTTTGTTATAATGAGGTTCCACTGTACTAATTCAAAGACGGACAAAAATTAGATATGAAAAAAAAGGTTTCAGAATAGAACTACATACTTTGATAGTGACCACAGGTCATTATGGTTCTTTAAATATCAGATACGCTATTAAAAAAAAAAAAATCCTTTCCACTTCTCTTGTTTAAGATTGAAGGACTTGTAATAGCTGACATAGAGAAAGGCATTCTCCATGAATGTCCTACATTGTCTGTGCCTACTCTGCCCAAAGCACCAGCAGAAGGATTCAAAAATCAGTAAGTCATACTCACTCGTATTGAATTAATACCCTTATGTCAATATTTGTGTACAGCTGGTTCGGATGAACAAGGAAACTTCATCTACTGTATAGTATGAGGATTACAGTCCTCATGTATTGTGAATGAATATGATACCACTTATTGTGTTTACTTTTCACTTAGTCTTGGTTCTCTTGTATTATTTATTTCTAGCTCAGTCTGATTCTTTGTAGGTCTCTGTATGTTGTTTTTGGTTGAATCCTTGTAGTTTTGAGTTTTGTTTTTGTCCATTTCTGTCTGTGTGTTTTTGTATATGTATAGTTTTGGTAAGCCCCCCCCCCCCCTCCTAAATAAAGAAAAGCAAAGGGAAAAATAATGTTTTTCTGCTCAGAGTATTAAAATGAATTGGTAACTTTGTAGAGGCTTGATAAAAGCTGAGCTGCCTGGCCCTACATGCCATGGGCACAAATCATGGAAGGGGGGGACAGGGGGACATGTCCCCCCCCCCCCCCACACACACACCTTTTTGAAGATAGGTGAATGCCCCCCCCCCCCCACCTTTTTGCATAACCTTTTTTTTTTTTTTTTTTTTTTTTGCTTGTCAGAGAATTTTAGAGGCGAATGTCCCCCCCCCCCAAATTTCAAAATGGATTTGCAACACTGCTACATGCTATCAGTGTATGTAATATGGTTTAAAAATGAAGCCCAGAAAAAAAAAAATCACTTCAAATCATCATGTGCTTCACAAAAGTAAACATACAAGTGACCGGAAATGCCATACTCAATTTCCCCTCATAGACTGCAGTGTTAGAGTGTTAGACTAAAGCGTACCCCTGTACGGTTTCGGAAATGGCAGTATTCAGTCATAGATATCTTAATAATAACATGGTATATTTGAAAACGTTTTTATGTGTCGCTTTTTATTCATCCTTCTGAACATCATTATACAAGACAGATATCAAAATTCAACAATTTATTAAATCAAGCCTCTACAAAGTTGCTGATTCCCTTTAACCAAATGTGATGCAAAAATTGGTCATGATCTTAATTAGTTTTTTAATCTTTGAAGCCTTTAAGTAGTCTTTTTATGTATATTGTTTTTTTTTCTCTATAATGTCTGCACTCAGGTTCTACCATGCTAGAGTAAAGTACTATGAGCTTGCCACACTGGGTCGTACTGTTCCTGCCACACTGGAGATGGAGAGAGCAAGAAGACAGAAGATGGACAGACAGTTTCAGCAGGAAATCCTCGATTGCTTTCTAGAGATGTTTGTCCACATATTCAGGTGATAATAATTATAAGGTCAAACCTGCTTAAGCAACCTGCTTAAGCAACCACCTGTCTATAAAGACCACAGTTTTCATTTCCCTTGAAAAGTGTTTCTCATTGAATCATGCATTAAAGGAACCTGTACATAAAGACTGTTTTTCTTGTCTCCCTTGAGTGGTCTTTATATACAGGGGGGTGATTCACTAACAGCTAAAATTAATCCCAAATAAGAAAAAATCAATTTTAGGAACAATATCCATCCTAAGAGCGATATCGCTTTTAGTGACTGATTCACTAAGGTATTTGGGATTGATTCCAGCCTCTGAATTGATTTTAAGGTTGGGAGTGATCTGGATCGCTCCTAACAATCACAAATGGTCACTCCACTGCATGCCCGCCCGCTCCCCAACCTGGGCGCGGCTACGCTGTGCCTGCCTGCACGCCCATTGCCCTAGCCATAGGCCCTAGCCCTGTGTATGTCCAGTCGATGCGTGCGCGCAATTAATGCAGTAGCTAGGTAACACGCACTAGCTACGCGCTAAGTAGAGAATTAGGTCAGGTGACTGAGGGGCGGTGACTGAAATTTGAGTACGTTGATTGGTTGGAATGAGTGCGCTCGTAAATATTCATTTGCGCTCATATATATTCATGATAAAATTGATTCCATCCTAAAAGCGATTTAGTGAATCAGTAAGGTGGAATTAATTTTAAGCTGGGAATGAAATCAATCCCGAAAATTGATTTTAGGAATGATATCGATCCCAGTTAGTGAATCACCCCCCAGGTTTCACTGTACTTGGATTCATAAAGCACTTTAGTGTAAGGATAGAAAGTTGTGGATTCTCTGTCCTTGCTTAAGCTGAGCTTCCATGATAACGCACTCAAGCATTCAAAGGATTTCTTCCTAACGGGTATTCATTTACTTCCTGTGGGTCAAGAGTTGCAAAGATAGTTTGTTATCTTGTCAAAGGATATCAGTGCTGAGGCAGGGATTTAAACACTGTACCATGTGGTCCATAGTTTAGGGACCATGACAGTTAATAGAAGTTGTCATACTATTTCAACCCTCTCATGACAAAAGTCATATTAATGCATTCTAGAACCCTATTTACAGTGAAAATTAATTTTAGTAAGTACCGGTACTGTTTTTCAATACAGAATCCAGTCTTGTTTAAGCATACATTTACATGTATATGAATGGAAAGCTCTAAACTGTAGTTATTACATGAATACAAACTCTAGGGGTATTATTTAAATAGTCTCGGGTAAATTAGAAATGAAATGATAGAGTTCAGTTTTTTAGAAAAATTATTTGGTAATAAGAGAGTTAAAGCTATTGATATCTACGATGCAGTCATGTTGAAAGAAAGATAGAAATGTAAATACGTCCAGATGTTCTTCTAAGATGCTCATGTCCAATAACAAATTATATAAGTTGCATAAATCTTACAGTTAATACAATTTCAAGTAGGCTGTAGAGCAAAATTAATGCATCTCGACCAGGGAAAGTGCAATATTATTTCTGAACAGGGAACACATTCTTAAACATGTTGCTTTAGTAAGAACTATACAGCATTGGGAACAATATCTGCCTTGACAAATTTGTAAGAATGTTTACTACTTGTATGTTCATGTTAAAGCTCATGGACAGTTTTGGTAGCAAAATAAATTGTCTTTGTTGAAAACAGTCACGTTATATGATCTGACTTCATATTAAAATAGGCACCATTTGCTCATCAAAACAATGAAAAAATCCCATTTATTCTATGTTATTTATACAGCACAATTTTTTTTTTAAAGTTACATGAGCCTTAGGACTTTGATTAATTGAACTGGATTGTTATGAGTGTTAAGTACAATTATCTCGCTTGATTTCATTTCCTAGAAGCTTAAGTGCCGTTGTTGTCCCTGTGTAGATAAGGCATTGCTTATTCTGGTCATTTGCATGTAGTGTATCTTGATTAGTGTTTAAACCGCTGGACTGTGACACATTTAAAATTAATTGCTTTAGTACAAGGATGAAAACACGTGCTCAGATAAACAATTAATTAATCTGACAAATGATATTTATTTTACAAGGGACATTTAACCAGAAAGTAATAAATTACACTTTCATGTACACTTTCAGTTGGGTACTTGACTGTCTTTTGATTTTGATTTCTGTTTTGAGCTGCCATGAGTCGAAGTTTAATAATCGTTTGAAGTGGTCATTCTCTGGGGTTATTAATTGTTATTTGCGGTGAGTTTTGTATCAGGAAGGACACAGGCTCAATGAAACAGGCATATTGACCCTTTTCATGCACAACTAGTTAAAAGTTGTGGACTTTAAAAGAGTTAGCTTTGTTCCTCCTGGAGCGAAATGAAGTCTGAGTGAATAGACTGGTGACTGTGCTTTATAAATAACAGACCAGTGGAAATTCAGATATAAGTCCAAACATTCTGAATCAACAAAGCTGTATTTTTGGAATGATATTTTCCAAACATTGTTGTAATTTGATTAATTTGCAAATCTAAAGCAATCAAAAAAGTTTTTATTTCTCACAATTTTTTAAAGTATTCATATTACATGTATTTGTCATCACTATCCCTTGAAGTGTATGTTTATTTACCAATTTATTACTTCAAATGTCCAGAGAGCTTCCTGAGTTCATGAGCATGGATCAGCGATGGTTCAAGCTGGAAGAGTTTGTATCATCCCGGGCTGAGGAGGAGAAGGACTTCTACGCCGAGGTGGTCCACTCCCAGATGTTCAAGCCATTCCGTGAGGACCGACTGGACCAGAAGAAGGACTACTATGCACAGATGGAGAAGAAGATCCGCCCACCGAGTCTGAATGTGTCTAGTGTCGTGGACCAGGGCAGGTATGTGTGGGGCCTGGGAAAATCCTTGCATAATGGATACTGATATTGTAAATTTCTCTAGAACATTTCTCTAAAACAATCTGACTTAAACATTTTACTTAGACTTTATAATGACCTTAAAGTCAATGATGATCAAATTCTGGAATAATGTAGATAAAAAAAAAAAAAATTAATCCATCAAACTTTCTAGATATAAGGGCCCGTATTCTCGAAAGGCGCCTAATTTAAGCCCCCACCTAAGTGTGTAGATTTAGGCCACCGAATTATGGAGAGCCAAATGTCACCCTCTTTTAATCCTACAAAATCACCATAGTTCTGGTACTAAATACAAATACAAAAAACGACACAATAGAATTGATTTCTGATGCTCATTTCATGCCAGAAAACAATTTTGTTTCTCTATTTTGTTACATAAATGTAGTAATTTGTACGGGACTTAGGGGTTGATAAATGACCTTCCATAAAACAGTGGCCCAGCTTAACTTAGGCCACTTTCGAGAATGCGAGCCATGGTCGGGGGGGGCAACCCTCTTCCTTTCCTCTTGAATATCCTAGACAGATTAGCTAATGCAATCCAAATGACAGCATTGAAAAGAATTGTTTATATGGGGTAACCTTGCTAGTCATAAGGACCGCTATTTGTAAGGACCACTTATTCATAAGGACCGCTATCCATAACGCGTGACTAAATGAATAGCGGTTTTGTACGAATAGCGGTCCTTCTGAATAGCGAGCAAACCATAGACAAATTTCCTCGCTATTCATAAGGACCACTATTCATAACTACTCATAAGGGCCGCTATTCATAGCGCGTGTTAAATGAATAGCGGTTTTCTATGAATAGCGGTTCTTATGAATAGCGAGCGGACCCGGTTTAAATGTACCGTCACTGCAAAGTTATGCACCATTACCCATTAGTAAAATCCCAGCTTTTTTAAAACCACCATATTTAGAATTCGAAAGCAACAGAGTACTGGGCAGGCTGTCCCTGATTTGAGGCGGCGTAGAGTGTCTGGTGCAAGGAGTCTAAGTGAGGGAGGTCAAAGTTCATCAGATCAGATTGCACAGTTCATGCTGCCTCTGTTTCACATTCCATACACTTCAGGTAATTCACAGATATTCTGTAGATTCAAATACCATGCCTTTATGAGTGCGATTTTGTTTATTTGTTTTGTTTTGCTTTTTGTTTTGTTTTGTTTTTGGGGGTTTTTTGTCTGGTTTTATTCACTGTTGTGAAACAGACAAAAAGTAGGAAAATGAAATTTTGTTGGTTAAAGGTACTTTCTTGCACTATACTGTGATTGCAAGATTAGCATTTGTTAACTAGAGCCATATTTTCTTTACCTGTATTTGCCAAAGAAACAGAAGAAACAAAGGAAGTGAAAAGAGGCAAATTTCTCTTTTGACATGCGGAGTAATCATTATACTTGAAACTTCCAATCATTATTTTTTCAAGCAGTTTGATGTAAATTCATATGCAGGTCAACCACTTTCTTTTTCACTATAATCAACATTTGTTGTTACTTTTTTATTTTGCCTGTTGAATATGATTTTATTTTAGTGTAACATGCATTTGCTGTAGACCCCAGCCCATTATAACTCTGGCAGGTACACCTACATTTGCTCTGGTTACAATTGCTCTGAGCTTTATTTCGCCAAAGATATAGATTTAGAGTCAATGGCCCATATTCTCGAAAGGCGCCTTACTTAAGCCCCCGCCTAAGTGTGTAAATTTAGGCCACCGAATTATGGAGAGCCAAATGTCACCCTCTTTTAATCTTACAAAATCTCAATAGTTCTAACGCTAAATGCGAATACCAAATTAAAACCGACACAATAGAGTTGATTTCCGATGCTCATTTCATGCCAGATAATAATTTTGTTCCTTTATTTTGTTACATGAATATAGTAATTTATACGCGACTTAGGGGTTGATGAATGGCCTTCCATAAATCAATGGTCTAAGTTAAGCCATTTTCGAGAATACAGGCCAATAGCAACAATATTGAATGGCTTTCCTTTTGTGGAATACAAGGGTATATCGCACTCGGTTTGTAAAATATTTCACCCGCCATGCCAACTCGTGAAGTATTGCTCATCAGCTCATGCAATATACCTTTGTATCTCACTCTAGGCCATTCAATATTCTGTAAATCATACAAGTAGTTGCAGATCAATACATGTTATTGATGTTTCCTCAGCAGAGAAAGAATTGGGTGAAGACGTCAAGAAAGTTGAGTTCCCATCTAAAAACTCAGGTCTGTCCTCTGAAATTAGAAGAGTGGCCTCTTTCTTTTTAGAAAAAAAATACTTGGTGCTTTCATTCTGAAATCTTTACCTGCAGTTTCCATGACTTATTATATTCCATTGATTATGTTTATCCACACGGACATAGGCAGGAAAAACATATTCCTTACTTGCTGAAATTATAGTGAATTGACAAACTAATTTCAAATATCACATTATATACTCTCATCGTAGTATACTTTCTTATCGATATCACAGTCAGGCTGCTCATAAAATGTTATTTGCTCTTTCACTGTGAGGAAATTCATTTTATTAAATTTGATTTAATTTCATATTTTCAATTGGGAACGAATTACGCAAATATGGAGCTCTAAGCTCAGCAACTTATTTATGAGGCTTTGTTAGTTTTGCATAAGTAGATGTGACAAAACCAGTGATACTAAAGAATAGAAGGGTAGAAAAGATGGTAGAGGGAGGGGAAGACGGGAAGAGAGAGAGGGGGGAAATAGAGCAGATTTAGAATTGGAAATGAATGAATGGAGACAGTGCGGGTTGCTCAGTATATTGGTATAATGCAAATTGATGTATACATTTACTTTTTTCATGGATATAGCATAATATGGATACAACATTTATGTTAGAAGTATATTTAAGACGCCAGTCAAGCTACAATATAATCTAATCAAACTTATTAATTTGTAGATTGATTTTGTTGCATACAAGCATCAGTTCAAACTGTTTTGACAAAATGAATACCATTTGAATACAGATAGGGACAGCAGCATTTGTCTTATTACTGTATTAGTGCTGTATGATATGCAGATATTGAGATAATATTCTTGTAGATGTATATCTGGGCAACAACTCCATATGTTTAGCCACATTATCAAATTGTGTGCAGTGCTAGTATTCATTATTAATTTGTTTTGCCCTGTTTCAAAGATAGGGGCTAATCTATAAATTCTAGGTAGTATGGTTTCACAACAGACTTTCTTTAGCTTACTCTTTCAGTCTACGCCTTTATACCACTTAACTCTTTTCCTGTTGGCTACCAGTATTTTCAAGTGTTCTTTACGTCTGCTTTTCCTGTTGCACAAAATAATGTGAAGTTTTATATACATGTAGTTTAGATACCATTAGCCTGTCTTTTCTTCTATCTTCATATAGAAGTATATATCATCTGTTTGGAGCCTGAAGGGCATTAAGTCCCATCATTTGTAGAGAGTTAACGCCCTTTTGGCTCCAGACAGATGATATGTACAAGTAGTAAGAGGAGCACAAGCTTTTATGCAAAATATATTATAAAATATATATAAATATAATTGGTAGAGATTATGGAAACACCATATGGGTAGGCTGGGAAAGGTCTATGTGTTATTATTTTGTGCAAAAATTTGGAGTCCTGAAAAGGGAAATTTCATATTAGAAAAAAAAAAAAATTTGATGACATTTTCTCGTTTGCCAACTTTACAGACATTGATTTGTGGTCATTATATACATGTAGTTATAATAGAAAGGAAAGACGGGGGTAATTTTGAGTAAATTTTCATTTTGGTTGCAATAAATTAAAAGTAAATGAATTGATTGTTTACTCTTTTTGTAGAATTTCTGCTATTTGTATATAAATCTATTTATTCACCCAGTGTTCAAGCTCAAATCATATAACCTGCAAAAACATCCAACAAGAAAAGCCATAGCCAGCAGGAAACAAACATGTCTTCTCCAGCAATCTGCAAAGTGATGCAGGGAACAAATGTCCCAGATTGTGTTTACTTTTGATTGTAAAGAGTTGGCAGGAGAATAGTTATTGCTTTCACCCTGTAATGTATTTGTTTTGGGGTTTATACCTGCTTTTTTGCAGTGTGAAAAAAACATGTACTGTATTCAGAAACTGATTTTCAACCAACGTTTTCCTGTGTATAATCACATGCCCATCTATTTTGAATGTCTTATAACTATTTTGAATTGCCGCAGCGTAACTCAGATTTTTATGCCAAATGTTATTATTCTTTGTACAGCCCAACATTTCTTCACAAAATGCATTGAGCGGCTGGATCATTCCATTGAGGTAAGGAATAGACCTAGGCTATGTTTTTCAAAATCTTCTTATCAGTAACAAGTCCAAAAATGCTATAATGAATTTGTTCTAAGCCAATCAAATACAGTGATTTCAGTAGCTTACAATAATGTCAGTATCATAACCTGTTATTGATAATAACATGTGAAACATGACAATGAAAGCTTACCACTCACATACACAAGTAACCGATGAGACTCCACAAATCTTTAAATATGCTTTACACTTTTACACGGATTACAGATCTCCGTGTAAAAAGTGCAAAGCATAAGCACCTCTTATATCTTTGTGGAGGTGCCGTGGTCCAGTGGTTTAAGGCGCTTGACTGGAGATGTGAGGATCGGGCGTTCGATCTCCGACACGGCACTTATGCCCTTGAGCAAGGCATTTTATCTACATTGCTCTTTTATCGTACATCAAATAAATGAAGTGCTATAGGCATATTGATACCAGCGTGTGTATGTGTGTTATTAAAAAAAAAAAAAAAACCTCTTATATCTATATAAGAGGTGTCATTTAAAATAACAGTTAAATTATTAAACCTATGTATCTCTATCCTATCCTTCTGTGACACTGAGTATTTCATTGATTTTTTTCTAAAAAGTAGCCATGGTAACAAACATTGTCAATGTTCAACTCCTATTATGAGACCCTTTACAATGAAACATAAAACAGCTCACTGCAAGTTATTACTTTGTTATAGGACATTTAACTTTGAAAATCTATCGAATGTCTGTCCACGACAAACTGATCAGGCTCACAAAGGTTTAGAGAAATCCAAGATGTTTGAAATGCTGTTTAATATGAGTAATTTATGAGGAGAATGAAAAGTATTTCTGATCATAAAGTAAATTTGTCTCATTCTTCAAATGTCAAACTCATCCCCAAATTCTATTTTTCTTATACTATGCAAAATCTATTAATACTTGCTTAATGCCCTTGACCAGTTGTAAATTGGAATATATAGTTTAAGAAAACAAACATTTTTTTTTTGTTTTGCTGTACCATGTATCATTCTACAGAGCTGTAGACAGCCATCTGTAAAGGCATCCTTCCTCTATCTAAGAGGGATGTTTCACATAGCATGTAACAGCCCACTTGATGCCCTAGATGATTTCCACAATCTACACACAGCAGACCTGTCTATCCTTCCTACACCGTAAGTTTATGTTTTAACAAATTCTGAACAATGACTTCTATGGAGATGAACTTTTTTTCCTGTTTTTTTTTTTTTTTATATAGATTGTAAAGAAGTTTTCTTTGATTGATATAGAAAGCTGTCTACCTATAAGGAATGATAGCGGAGGAATCTGGACAGTTGTTTTGATTCTTAATTTGCTGGCATATAAATCTAACAAATCTGTATGGTTCAAATAATGGTAGCATTTGTACTTCATCATGGCCATGCTGTGAGAAATTTTTCTCCAATTTGTTTTGTGATGAACGTATTTCTGTAGTGATTATCACATAGATTAAATCAAAATTGAGCATGAAATGAAACCATAAATCTTCAAAATAATTGATTTAATTCAACGAACTCAGTATGCAGGTGCCAAGTTTGACTTGATTTCATGCAGCTACTAAATTAGTGTTTCCTATTTTACAAATTGTGGAGTATCTTTATTAATCTTTTCTTTGCAGCCTCATCACAGAGCTTATGAACAACCTGAGTGCAGAAGACAAGGATCTACTCCACAGAAGAGAGTTCTACAAGAGAGGAGAGATCCTGAGAAAGATCAGCGAACGCCGCTCTGCACCACAGTTCAGTGCCATGCCCAGCATCCAGCCAGATGACTTGCCAGACAAGGGGGAACTAGGTATGCATGAAAATATTGGCATTTGTGTATCATAATATGAGTTGGTTGGTTTGATCTGTCTTGACCTCAACTCAGTTTGCCATGAATGATTTTGCAGCTAGAGCATATACTTCAAAAAGGGAGCATCTTTTTAGATTTTTTACTTTATTCATTCATTTCAATTCAATTTATTTAATTCTTTGTCACTGCAAAGTGTTCATATTTCATTTTCAAATGTTGGCAGGTATGAAACAATAGAGAACCACATGTATATAAAGACAATACAATCAAATGACAAATTATGAGAATGAGAGGTCAACAAAAAAGAGCAATCAGCCTTATAAGATGTTGACCCCTAAGCTAGCACAATACATTACTGCAACTAAAGGAAAAAAAAGCTAGCAAACAAAGAATAATAACAAAGAAAGAAATATGTGAGCAATATACATTAATATTGTCTGCTGAATACAAACTTATAACATGAAATTTTTTGAAAAGTTTAAAAGCAGTAAGTGAGGGGTTAATTTAAGGGTTACATGTTGTTTTTCCGAAGGTTCATAATTCCGAAGGTTCGTTTTTCTGAGGGTTCGTTACTATGACGGTTCGTAATTCCAAAGGTTCATAATTCCGAAAATGAAAAAGGGGTTCATAATTTCGAAAATGAAATAGGGTTCGTAATTCCAAAAATGAAATATGGTTCATAATTCCAAAAATAAAAAACGGTTTCATATTTTCGAAGGTTCGTAATTCCAAAAAGTTATGTAGGACTCTATTGCATTTTCGGAATTACCAACCTTCGGAATTATGAACCCTTTTTCATTTTCAGAATTATGGACCCTATTTCGTTTTCGAAATTATGAACCCTATTTTATTTTTGGAATAACAAACATTCAGAGAAATGCATCATATGTTCTGAATTATGAACCCTATTTCATTTTCATAAATATGAACCCCCTTCTATGGGAAATTTGCGTTTCAGAATTATGAGCCTTCGGAAAAACGAGTACCCCCAATTTAACCCTTTCAAGACAATTGACCACATTTTGTGGTTTGGCTCAATAACTTTTGATTCAGAGCTCTAAAAAATATAACAGGTGCATGAGTAGAAAGAGAAAAAAATTCTGCACATACTGCATCCATTTTTGTTGCATGACCATATTGCGTTTGATGCCAGGAATTTTAAAAAGGAGATTAAGCTTTAAAATCCTTAAATTGGTAACACATTGAGAGGTTCAAAATCATTGTTTTTTTGTCAAAATTGGCAACTTTTCAATTTTTTTTGATAGTTTTAAACCATGTATGTTGTTTTCAAAGACATTACATTTTATTAGGACCATGTAGCATTAAAAGAAAAATATTATTGTTGCCAATTTGAAGAACGAAATGTGATCGATTTAGCCCTTAAATAATTCCTGAGTGTTGGAGATTATTTGACGATAAAAAAAATGCTAAAACTTGAAGTGCATTTTTCCAGTTTATGCCTCTTGAAAATGAATGTGATGATATGAAATAATATGTTTGTGATTCAAAAGATACACATGTAGTGGTAATATTGATTTTGTTGTTGCTTTGTCTAGGTTTGAGGGAGTTTATCCACTGGATGCAGTACTTAGAGATAGCCATTGATGTAGATGTCATTGACAGGCTATTCAATGCCTTATCAGCAGGATCCAATTGTGAGTATGACTGCAAATATTTACATTCATTGGTTTATAGTGTTATTGTCCCCGCCGAACGAAGTTCGCGAGGGGACTATGAAACGGGCTCCGTACGTGTGTGCGTGTGTGTGTGTGTGTGTGTGTGTGTGTGTGGGTGTGTATGTGCGCCCATTTAAAGCGATGACATAGGCATGAACTTTACATTCGGACCGATGACACACAGCGAACCGATGACGTCATCGGTTGGCAGACCTGCGCAGTTAGACCCAAATTACATGCTTTTGCATATAGGGGTAGGTCATCAGTTAGTGTTACGCGAACAAGTCGTCGGTTGTATAGAAAAATTTCAGACGGGTCATCGGTTATGCGGTTGAATTCTACACACACAGGTCATCGGTTATGCGGTCAAATTCTAGGTTGTAAAAGATGTCATCGGTTATTATGCGCGCACAGGTATGGGTGTGTGTGTGTGTGTGTGTGTGTGTGTGTGTGTGTCCGTCCGTCCGTCCGTCTGTCCGTCTGTCCGTGTGTGCTCAAATGTTAGAAAATGCTACTTCTCCGTCATTTCTTGGCCGATTTTGATTCCGATTGTTTTATCTGATAGGGCTGGGTGGGGGCTTCCAAACTTCTACACAGAATTTTGAAATTCATTAATTATGCAAATTTATGTAAGTTTATTCAAAATCGACGAAAAATGCTACTTCTCCTCTATTTCACATCGGATTTTGATTCCGATTGTTTTATCTGATAGGGCTGGGTGGGGGCTTCCAAACTTCTACACAGAATTTTGAAATTCATTAATTATGCAAATTTATGCAAATTTATTCAAAATTGACGAAAAATGCTACTTCTCCTCTATTTCACATCGGATTTTGATTCCGATTGTTTTATCTGATAGGGCTGGGTGGGGGCTTCCAAACTTCTACACAGAATTTTGAAATTCATTAATTATGCAAATTTATGCAAATTTATTCAAAATTGACAAAAAATGCTACTTCTCCTCTATTTCACATCGGATTTTGATTCCGATTGTTTTATCTGATAGGGCTGGGTGGGGGCTTCCAAACTTCTACACAGAATTTTGAAATTCATTAATTATGCAAATTTATGCAAATTTATTCAAAATTGATGAAAAATGCTACTTCTCCTCTATTTCACATCGGATTTTGATTCCGATTGTTTTATCTGATAGAGCCTCTAGAAATGAAGACTATTTAAAAGATTCATTATAGAATTTAAATACATTTTCCCCCTTTTTCCTGAAACTTCATAGGCCCCAGTGTTGATATCTTTGATATGTGCAGCATTAAATATTTTTGTTTTGAGTTGCTCAGTTGGATGTTTTCGTAGGGCCATGAACGATATATCAGTGAATTTATCTAAAATGGTACATGCTAAGAATATTTTCTAAAATGAAGTGAATGTACATGTAGGCAGATCCATAATCAAGACAGCATTGTATTTATCTCTTTTTTTGCATAAGATGAATAAGTGATGCATTTGACAGTTCATTGATCTAAGCCTAGAGTTTGCCAGATAATCTTTGCTAGAATAAGGGAAATAACACATTTTTCAGGTTTAATTATCAAAATGACTTTTGATCAATACTTTTGCCATTGTCTCCAGTGCTTTGAAAAAATCTGAAAAATGTTACATACAAAATGGCCTTTGATTGAAGAGTGTTTCTTGCAACTTGTTTTTGTTTGGAGTCACAAACAGTGGAAAATACATAGTAAACCAGAATCTTTCCTGGCAAGAACCTTTGACTCCAAAATCTAGTGTTGTGATTCAATGTATTTTTTATTTTTTTGAGAGGGGGATGAAATTTCTGGAATCTGCACATTTCTTGAAATTTGCAAAATTTTCAGGTTTTACATGACATCACCCTAATTTTATTCATTTTTGTGTGTAGACCTTGATGCAGAGACTTTCATCTATTTCTACGAGGCGTGGAAGGAGGGATTAGAGGAGACAAAATCCATACCACTCAGCATCTACAAGGAATACCTTGACAGTACAGAGAGTGTCCTGAAGATGTCTGCCTTGATCAGAACTGATCATGGCATGGGCAGATTGGTCTTGACAGAGAAGAGGTATGGCCATTTAATGAGAATATCTAGTTATGGTAGAGAACAGGACATTTGAATGACACATGTTGTGTAGTATTGTCCTACATGTACCAGTAATTAGATTTAAAGAAAATACCTGTGCCAGACATCTTAATGTTCCATCCATGATTTCTGATTAATTTTAGTGTAATTATCTGTATGGAATGGCAAATCAAGACTACAGCTCAAATATGACTCTGGCACTTGTTTTTTTTTTTGTTGTTGTTGTAATGTGTCAGTACCTTTTATTGAATTCTATAGTGTACAACTCTCATGCAACAAATACTCTAATAAACATCATTTTTATTGTCTTTCTAACCCACTAGGCTCTTTTACATGGGTGAAGGCAGTAATATCTACAGAGAGATTGTCAGAACCAGAGACATTGAGAAGTTGGAGAAGTTTGAGTACTTCAATATTCTCCTCAGCTGTCAAGCCCTTAGGATATACAGCATCAGTGAGTACTTCCAACCATATCATATGCCTGTATACGTTACTCAGGCAATGCGTTGCACAGTAATTACACAGCCACCTCATTCTGTCAATCAATTAAGTAGCAGAATGCACAAGCCATTTTCCAGTTTTCAGATGTACTTTCCATCACATTTTTGCCAATTTCTCCAGATTTATTCAATTACATGTAATCATGTTTGCAACGACGCTCTGAATATATGTATATAATACTGATACATATCAATTTGACCAACTTTACAATCATAATTTGACCAATCTTGTGTATATTGACTCCACATTTCATCTCTAGAACCCAACACCACTCCCTATGTTGCCAATTTGAAGGCAGAGCGCAACAGCTGGTTCACACTGATTACTGAACTGTGGGCTGGCCGTGTTATTGCTGATGCTCAGAAAGATCCTCAGGTTGTGCAGCAAGCCGCAAGGAATGTCAAGCTGATAGACTCTGTCATACGTAGTGCAGAGAATGAGGATGCCACACACGCAAAGCACCTTGACAGTGCTGTATGGGTAAGTACTGGATATACTTCTTTAATGAATGAATGTATTTTTAACAGAAAATGAAACATATTTTGCACGATATAAATCTTTCCAAGATCCCTTGGGCCACCAGAGACTAGCTCAGCATTGGTTCACAAGTTTAACCCATCCAGTAATGAGGCACAGGAAACCTTTGTATATACAGCACCATCTTTCCATTCCGTACTCTGTTTTTTCACAAATTAGAACAAAATTTTCATTTAATTTCAGCATCTGTGTCATTTCTCCCGGTTGAGAGAGGAGGGTATGGGACGCGTTCCACCGGAGACCAGCTCAGCATTGGTTCACAAGTTTAACCCATCCAGTAACGAAGCGCAGAGAACCACAGTAGAGGCTATGGTATACACACCGGGCAGTAAGTCTACTGAGCCTTAAATTCTGCATGGCTCTCTATTTTCTTATATTTAACTTTCTTTTTTAGTTCAGAGATCATTGTGATGAAAGCATTGTAAAACAGGTGTATAGGTTTGGGGATTTTCCTCTACCCAATGGTGACCATTTGGATTTTCATTAAGTAGTGGGCTTAATATCTGACTTGATAGTATTCAGTGGGTAAACTTTACACCTAGCATGAATATATCAAACGTCTGTCAAACAGAGAGTTGAAAGCTGAGAGATTAAAAAATTTTACTTATGTGGAAGCATCATTCCGTTCCAAGCTACAGTATAAAATGTAAATTTACCCTTGCCTCATATTTGTTTGAGACTTTTAGTTTTACCAGCCATTAGTCTTATCTCCATGTCCTTGGGTTGAAGACTAAATATTTTTGTTGTACATGTCAGTCTACAAAGGATTTCAGCAAGTATTATGATTTGTTATGATTTTGCTGGTCCCAAGTCCCATGGTAGTATAATGTAGGATTCATTGTAACTTGCATGATCTACTACTTGGGGAAAATTTCTAGATTCTTACTCAAAATGTCAGTACAGTACAAGTTCTAGTCAAAAGGGGTCTGGTATATCAGCATGGGTATTTCCTGTTGCATGCTGCCCCAACCAATGGCGCACATATTACCACTGACCCCCTGCTACACCTCTGTACATTGTTCAGCCTCTGTCTTTTCAGACCGGAGTATGAGCGAGGAGGATGCCACGCCCAAGCTCTGGTGTGCCATGGGATCAGGCAAGGTCAAGGTCTTTGATGGGAGCAACTTTGGCCTGGAGGCGGAGTTTGCTGATGCTAAAGATAGAGTAGTAAGCCTATTTTTCTCTCTCTTTTTGTAGGTCTTAGTGACAGAAATTGAAATGCACATTGTCAATTTGGTGTGATTTTATAGAATTATCATGATTAATGTACACTTGTAGTAAACGCATGTTCATGTTGTTGCAATATCATGTGGAATATGTTGATAATTTACAACTTTAAATTTATTTTGAGGTTCGATGATATCAAATTAACATGATAATCTTATCAAGTCCCTTTTATTATTATATTGAAACACGATTTAACAAATGATAAATGATGTGGTAATAGTTTTACATCATTGAAGAAATTTTGAACCCATAACATCCGATATTCAAGACTAGTGCTCCTTCCATTTCTTCAACATGTTCAGCTGTGAAATAACTTTTTCTACTATTGGCTGTGTCATTCACTTTGTGCTGTCTCCTGTGTGTAAGTGAGAGGGAACAAATGTGGGCAGTCCTACGATACAGCCATCTAAATCAATTCTCCAGTCTGTGTAAAGCTCCTTCAAACTTTAGAGTGCTTCTATCTATCTGTCTATCCATCTATCTATATATCTATCTATCTGTATATCTATCTAACTGTCTATCTATATTAAGCAAATAATTACCATTAGTGAAGGTGATGGGACAAACTATCACTTCCAAGGCGATCTGGATGTAGCTATCTTTCCAAAGCGTAGCTGAGGAAATATAGCGTATACATTTGGATCGCTGAGGAAGTGATAGTACGTCTCATCGCCTGAAATCAAAAGGTGATTATTTGCTTTATATTCCACATCTGAAGCATTTAACTGGTACGAGAAAGACAATTCTCCCTATCGCATATAGCCGATATCCGCCGATATCAGCTCCCTATACCGATATCGGGGACAATGATGTTGGCACAAGAGTTCCAGTTCCAGTCTATAGCTATAGCGAGCATACACTGATATTTCCTTGCTTTTTTCATGCGTGATTGTTCTGCTGAAAACACGTTTTGCATCGTCGGCTCGACATCCCACATTGGGTGGCTTCACAGAAGAATCCCATTTAAATATCAAGTGTATAAAAACACGATTATTTGCTAGATTAGAAACAAAAGGGAGTTTTTGCTAGGCTGACCATGTCTTCTAACACATTGTCAATGACGCTCCGGCCGGACCCTATGCCAGCAATCACATGCCCAAAAATTAGAGCGCCGCATGCGTTCGGATTCAGAGAGCTATATGCGATAGGGAGAATTATTGTCTACTTCTCGAAAAAGACAGTTAGGCCTGAATTCACAAAAGAAGTTTAAAGCATTACATAAATCCCCTTCTGGGTGCACACATGTGTTTTGTATAAGCGCACGAATGGGCAATGCGCGCTTCTTTCAGCTTATTTTAGTACGCTTATGGAGCTATTCATAAAGGTCACACACTTTTCATTCTGATTATTCGTAAAGGTCACGCACTTTAATTTCGCGCGTACCCAAAAGATTGATAACGCATTGTGACTCTATATATGGAATGAAGAGATCAGCAAAACACATATAAGTACTATTCCGTCAAGGTCACAGACTTTTCTCCTCGGGTGGGGAAAGGTAGAGATCGATGGGAAAACTACATTTTTATCACATGCTTACCTGTCGGCAAATCTTATAGCAAGATTCTTAGTATGTGGAATATAAATCTATTTATCTATCTATCTATCTCCCATAGCTTGGAGGCCGTTATGGCAACAGTGTGATGGATCTTGAGACACAACTTTCCGTCTTCAGCTGTTCTAGTTCGCTCAAAGCTGTTCAAAAGACATTCCTGTCCACTGCTCTAAGCACTAAATAATCAATTCATTAACTTGTTCCACCAGTGAATAGACATCCTTCATTTTTTAATCTTTTATATAGTGCTGTCTGCTTTGTGTGAGAGGAGAGCAAGTATGGGCAGGGTCCTTTGATACAACTATCTACATCATTGATATACCCAGCTGCCTCTCCAACAAACAGCTTGTAGAACATAACGACATTGTGTCTGACATGACCATATCAGGAGATGGCAAGTAAGTATGGACATCTGTTCAAGTGTTGCTGTTTTACACTTTGACATGAACATGAAAATAGTGGGAAGTGGTTTGCACATTGTCATTAGTGAAAATCTCATATGGATGTTTTGCTCAATCACACATACTTCAGTATTGAATTGCTTTCAAACTAGCAAATCACAAATAAAGTTCTGAGGTGAAGTTGTTAATTGGAACTAGAAGTTAGCACAAGTGCTAGTCGAGCCTAGTCCCATTCTTTTGGCAAGATGTTTTGTTTTATTAATTTTTGTTAATTTTTTTTTTAGTACCTACATGTACAATTTTTATTTCGTATATAAAAAATATATACAAATATATTTTTTTTAACTTTTCCATTTCTTACAGAGAAAACAAGAGCAAAAAAGATTAGTTTTTTTTTTTTCTTCAAACAATAATTACAACGATAATTTATACAAGAGAGAGAGAAAAAATCTTTAAACAACTGAAATCACTATTGTGTGCATGAGGTGTAACAGTGAAGTGAAAATTGTTACAGGTATAACACATATAATAATACAGATATGTGTATTATAAGTAGTTCAGAAAACAAGGAGAAAAATAGATAAGTAAAAGTAGATGCAAATAAATAAAAGTTTAGGGTTAAGCCAAAGCTATATAGATCACCAATCAAATGTAGTTGATAGAAGGTATACATGTAAATATAAAAGGGAAGTTTTGAGTTTACAACATCATTTACATTGAAGGTGGTTGGAAAGTTCTCTACGAACGACTGACCTTGAAGTTTTTAATCTAGTTCTATACATGTACATGTATATCTTTATAAATATATGAATATATCTTTCTCTGACAAAAGGAGGTAATTCCATAGGAGAACTGTGTATTTAAAGGGGAAATCAGATATCCTGTCCCATATTGTCCTCTTTTTGCTTTCAAAGCTTACTGAATAAAATTTATTATTGATTTAGTCTTCTAGATGCACCAAGATAATCTTAAGGTTGTCAAATCCATAAGTTTGACCTACACTGTGTATTACTTTTGATGTTGAGCATTTCATTGTCATCACTGTGCATGGCATTGCATAATCATTGTCTTACTTATTATATTCTGTTTTTGTGATTTTAGAACTGCCTTCACATGCAGCTTGAATGGGCAAATCTATGGTTGGGACACACAGAGCTTGTCACAAAAACACCAGATACAGCTAAAGAATACCAAGACACTAGTTTCGATGCGCTGGTACAATGACAAGCTATGGTGCTGTAAGTATCCATACAATTGCTAACATCAGGATTAATGTCAACGGTCAATGTGATCATCATTGATTCCATGTCATAATGCTAGTTGCTATATGCTGTGGATATGTTTTTATCATTTAGTTTGCATTGTTAATTATTCATCCATTATAAGAAATTTACCAATTTCCCCTGATTTTTAACTAAACTCTGCATAAATTGTATTGCAGGTACCAAGACTGATATCAGGGTCATAGGCCTAGATGGAACTGAGCTGAACAGCCTCCAGCATCTTGACAAAGAAGGGATGCCATCCCTCATTGAGTCTTTCCTTCTTCTTGGAAACAGGGTAAGTGTTGATTATGATGATGGTAAGAAAGAGGAGAAAAAGAGTGATGGTAATTATGCTCATCAAGATGTTGGATAATGATGATGATGAGAGGGAGGAGGAGGATAATGGTGGTGGTTGCTGCTGTTGCTGATGAGGATGGTGATAGTGATGATGATTATGATGATGATGATGATGATGGAGATGATGGAGATGGTGATGATGATGATGATGGTGATGGCGATGATTATGGCAGCTATATTGATGTTGATGGAGGTGATGGTTGTTGGTAATAGATAGTGGTACTGATGTTAATGGTGATTGATGATGAGGAGGCGGAGGAAGAGATGATGTGATAACAATGGTACAGAGCTGAGCAGCATCTGAACCAGAATGGGATACCACCTCTTATTGAATCATTCCTCCTTGGAAACAGGTTAAGTATCTGACTATTGAATTAGAGACGCAGGTAACATGGGTGAAGAAGATGATGATGATGGTGATGATGATGACGATGATGATGATGGTGATGATGATGATGATGATGATGATGATGATGATGATGTTAAGGAATATCAATTTGGACTTATCTTTTTTTTGTCACAGATCTGGACAGGTTGTGGGAGGAGAGGAGAAGTGGCATGCTGGAATGTGAACACCTTCAAGCAAGAGAAGCTTCTCACTGTCTCATGCCGGGGTATCAGCAAGCTGGTTGCCGTGGGAACCAGGGTCAGTATGCCATGCATCCTTCAATTCCCTCTGCCTCCAAAAGCTCCTGCTGAGACTAAAATAATCTGTATAACTCCTCTGCACTTCAAGTGTAGCCTTTAGCCATTTTTTTTTTTTTTTTTTAAAGAAACCTTTATGGGGTCCACACCTACACTATTACGTACACTCATGTATTCTGGCCCAATAATGTCATCACTGTACTTGAATAATAATCTCATTCTCCCGTTTCTCTTATCCTCTCTGTTCAGTCTGTAATCGTTTAAAGAAAAGCCAAAACCACTGCAGCAGAGACTTTGTTTACTCCTTAACTCTGTTTGTAGTCTCTTTCATGAAACCAACAGTACAACAGGACTTTTCATATATGTTTGCAATTATTCACAAGTGTTCATCTTGTTTCATGCTTGTTCAGATATGGGCTGGTAGCAAACAAGGCAAGATCCACCTTTTTGATGCCAACACCTGCGAATGTGAGAAGGAGCTAGAGGCTCATGAAGATGCCATTAGGTCCATGTGCCAGGCAGAGATGCGCTACGTCATCACGGGGGCAGGCAGCAAGGATGGAAAGGTCGCCCTCTGGAGGGCAAACTTTGTCGCAAACTGAAGAGTGTCCCTCATGGATGTATAGGTTGGGGAAAGAACGATCATTCTCTGTTTCATGCTGTAGAAGTTGTAACAGCGATCTTTCCTCCTCATTAGAACGAAATTTGCCAAAAGCCCATTCACAAAAAGATGGACAAGCATGAAGAACTGAAGCTTTGTTCTCAAACTTTTTAGAAGCAAATGAAAGCACTTAGCATAGCTGTTTGTGCTTGTAAACCAGTCTTATTTTAAGATCCACCTTGGAAAGAATAACTTTTATTATTGTGCAATAAAAATCATTAAAAATTTTAAAATTCTTGCTAATTAAGGCAGTGTTGTTATAAAGAGATAGATACGTCAAGTTTTCCTCTTTAATATCTTCTGAAATAGATCTTTAAATTGTTCACGTCAAAAGAACAATACATCATGATTATTCCATCCTGTATTAGTTTTAGCCATGTATTTGTGATGTAAAATGTATATTTGGGCACAAAGTATATACAGACCAATGTATATCAGTACATTTTTAGGTGGTCTGTTGTAGACGGATCACTTCTTAATTTCGTCAGAATTTTCTTTATTATTATTCTTTATTTACGTCACTTTTTTGTGAGCGTGATTTCTCAAATTCGGCTTACTCAATTTTCATCAAATTTCAGTCAGTTGTTATGGCTATCATGGTCAAGTGCCACAAAACTTTTCAGGGTCATCAGGTCATTGTGACGTCATCCAGGCGCCATTTTGTGAAATCACATTATCGATCATATCTTCATTACGAGTCATAAAAAATGAACCATATTTGACACACATGAACTTCAGGTCAAGGGTCAACATAACATATTATCAAAATCCGCGCATCATGACGCGCACGTACGTGCGCGTCAAAATTTTAAAATGCTCAAAATCACTTCTTGATCAAATTAGAGTTCATTTCAGGACATTTTAAGCATTTCAAAATTTTCCATGCGTGACCGTCCGAGCGCGCAGCGCGTACAGAAAGTAAAAACACCATTTTTCCGCATGGTTTGTCTTTCTGACACTATTATTGACAATTTCCATCTATTTACAGTCATTCTGGACATTCCATAATGCCACACGCGTGCGTCAAACTTTAAAATTCGTGCACGTGTCAGTGGGCAGTATAATGTAAAAAGTGGTAAAAACATGCCTCTATTGAATCCGCCATAGCTCGTCAGAAAGGCTGGGGACCCCCCAATTTTTATACATATTCTGAAAGTCTATAAGTTGTAGATTGGAATTCATGAAAAAAATTGGTGGGTCAAGCG
This sequence comes from Heliocidaris tuberculata, assembly GCA_025618425.1. Lineage (NCBI taxonomy): Eukaryota > Metazoa > Echinodermata > Echinoidea > Camarodonta > Echinometridae > Heliocidaris > Heliocidaris tuberculata. The sequence continues at coordinate 25,380,441 of CM046835.1, forward strand.
GTCGGAACGTCATCATATTTGCATATGATCTCAAAAAAATGTTTTTGAAAAAATAGCAAAATAATTTTTGTATTCATTTGACAATATTTCAGTAATAGGTCGTCAATTTTCTTCCAAATTTTGATATGTTGTAGCTGAGACAATTTTCTACAAAATCATATGCCACCATTTTTCATTTTGACAAAGGGATCACGCTGTATTTTTGCGATTAAAGGAGGCATGTCAATTTTTCACATTTTGCGTGTATTCTCTACGGGACATGACTTTTTCTCAAATCTTGATTATGCATTCCTGTCTTCTTTGAGCTGTATCTCTGTTTTTTCTGCTTGATTTTCATCTAAATTTTAGTATGTTGTAGCTGAGACTATAAGATTTCACAAGTGTGCCTCCAATTTTTGATCAGATGTCGGGATCATGCCCCTTTTTTAACTACAAAATGTCATTTGAGAATTCCTTTTTTCACTTACGTGTTATCTCTATTGGGAAAATTTTGGTCTATTGGCAAAGCACTTGCCTCCCATTCCGCTGACCCGGGTTCGAACCCCGGTGGGTCCATTTCATTTTTTCCAATTTTTTTTCTTCTTTTTGCCTTTTATTTTACCATCTGCTTCAACTACTATAACATATACAGTCACAAACAATGTAAAAAACTTTTTAATTTTGCGTGTTATGTCTATTGGAAAGTAGTGGAAAGTAGTTTGTGTATAACCCCATGCAAAATCTGATTGCCTGTCGTGTATTAAACCTATGGGTTAATCTCCCATGTATAATGCAATATGAAATCGTCCGATTTTCTTTGATGGAAGTCTCCATCCATTGTCAACATTATCAGGATTATTATGTTGCACAAATATTATCACATCTTACGAAGCAATTTGCCAATGGGCAGACAGACCACCTAATTCGTCTTCAGTGACGAATTAAAGTTCTAGTTTTTTTGTTTTTTTTTGGTAAAGAAATTCATTCCTCGTTTCATTGCCTGTTTTTACTTTAAGTACCTTCGAGTACATGTATATGTGTAAAATTAAGTGACTGTTAGTTCTTTGATCTCTGTAGTCACAGAAGCCATAAAAATACATTGAATACCTGGAAAGATGTGATATATTCCCATTCTAAATGATGTGTACAGTAAGAGTGAAGGATGTATTCTGTACAATTCCAAGATACTTTTACAGTGATTTGAAGTTAAATTCAATTTGGTTCTCTTAAGTTAGTCACTTAACCAAAATACATTTTGCATGATGTTGCGAGAACAAGAGGTTTGGACATTTTTTCAATTTTTTTTTTTTTTTTGCATGTATGTTGTTTTCACATCATTTATTGTGTCCAATTTCTTTTGAAATCTCAGGAATTGTGTTCAAGCTATGTTACAGGGGGAAATTTCATAGCTCAAACTATTAAGGCCAAAATACGCTTTTTACCCCCCCCCCCCCCCCCCCCCAATTAATTTGTATCCCTCTGATCATTTATATTTCATTCCTTTTTTTTCTGTATATTCTTATAAACACTCTTATAATTTTTTTTAGCAAAACTTCACCTTAAATATTCACATATGTCCTTCTTACTTACATGTGTCCTTCTTACTTACATGTGTCAATCTGTGTATTTGACCTGTGCACAGTTGACAATGTATTATGATTTACATTATGTGCTCTGTTCATGTTCATGTATATGTGAATAAAGTTTTATATTGAATCCATACATGTACATAAATACTTCTATATACACTGTATATCAACAACAGCTGCTTTGCAAAACCATATACTTCCATTGTTTTATTTGCTTCCACAGATTCGTCTTTCTTGAAATAATGCCAAAACATGATCATTACCATGTTCAAATAGTATCATTGTGTAGAATATTTGTGTTGTTATAATTACACTTATAATTCACATCAAAACAACATTAAATTATATGTGTTGTATTCACTCAGACTTAAAAGCCTTATCATGGTCGCTCGGCTAAATCCAGGGTAATAGTATGATGTTCTCCCTCGGGGAGAACAGTGTGCGATACTGATGAGGCTACCATGGGTAAAGAAGACATATTATTATTATATACCTCATACATAGATTCTTATTCACTGATTGGTCAAAACCATATCACATGACACGGCGCATCTCGATCTGTCATTGTGCCAGAGGGTTTTGGCGTTCTATCAATTGACCTAAGGTCAAATGATGGAAGGCCAAAACCCTGTGATAGAACGCGTAACCCCTCCGCGACTTTTGCACACACGTGCGTACACAAAATTTGGTTCAGGTTTTAAGAGCGCTTTCGCGAGTTGCTAAGCTACGTGACTGCGTTCAATATATGCGCAGCGCGTAAGAATTCAACATGGCGAGTGACTTAGCAACTGAATAAATAAAAAGGATGAGGTATCTAAAACAAATATGGACTGCTCTGTAATCGGATGGTGGTGGAAATTATCGCTCCCTCGGTGGTGTTCATACCGGCCCTTATCACCCCCTCGGCTTCGCCTCGGGGATGATAGAAGGGCCGGTATGAACACCACCTTGGGAGTGATAATTTCCACCACCATCCTCATGAGCAGTCAATATTTGTATATTATTATTTTTATTAAAGTAACATGTGAACATAGTCTATGGTCTAAAAAACTAATATGCAACCGGTGTCCAAAAGGGTTTTAAAAAAACGTAAGCAGTCGAAGCTGTTACTACATGTACATGTATGTATTTTTGTTATTTTTACCCTTTTTGCTTGCCAGAGTAAACCTATGGTTTGGACCATACTATGTTGAGCTTTAACCACCTTTGTGAATTTTGTTCCAAATTTTATGTTAACAATAAAATCATGTTAAGTGTGCACCAACTGGTATGATACCATATTTTTATGCACTTGGTGTCCACTACAGTGCTTAGTGGTGACAAGTGTCAATTAGAAGTGTCATACATGTACTGCAGTGAACTGAAGGTGCTAATATAGTTTTGTGCGTACATAGTCCTAGCGCCAGGACTTTTGGTCTATTCCACTTTCATTCCATTCTGTTTTTTAATGCACTCAAGGACACTCTAGTTATACTAAGTTTACTACATATATATGTATACTAGTAGTCATAGTTAAATATTTACTGACTGACTTAAACAATGGAAATGTGCAATATTTTTTAAATGTTTTTATCTTGGCCTTTTCATGCTTTTCCCATTTTTCCATTTTTCCAAACCCACCGTATCATATTTTGCTGGGTTTAACAATTATTCTGTCACAACTCTCAGTAGTAATATTATTGATCAAGGTCAGAGATTTAGTGGAAATATATCTTTCATTTCCGTCAGGTGGGTCCATTGTCAAATCGATAATGAATTTCTTCAAGAAGCCTTGAAAACTACATGGACCACAAAGGTATGGGTTATCTGTCTTGGCTGGACAAATCTTGTGTTCTTTTAAATACCAGTACACTGTTCTTTGTTTGACATCCCCTTTGAGCTTTACCAACACCATGCATTACCTTAAATTTGTTGACTGTTTAATCATCATATATCATGCTAGTAATTACTATTATTCTCAGAATTTTTTCAATTATCTGTTCAACTTGCGAGTTTGGTGATTTAAAGGTAGTTTCAGGCATTTGCAAGCCATCACCAATTTAAATGAAACTGCAAAATCATCTTTAACTTTAATAATAACAAGAGGAAGGTAATACCTTGGCGAGATGTTTCATTAATTTTTTTTTTAATCGAATAGCTTCATTCTTAATTTGCAAGGTAGGTGTTAAAACGTGTGTTTACATTTCAAATCCAATACCGTTGGTGTGTGTACCTAGCTCGTCTCTATTGTACAGTTCTACAGTGCTTTTCCAAAAAAGTTATCAGAAAAAGTCTCCCCATATAAATATTTCAAAATATTTTGTAGCAAAATGTCATACCGTTAGATAGCTTGGGGTCTCTTCTATCAAATGACACCTAAAGATCTGGCAAAATTTCATGCTCGTGTGAGCACTTTTGTGAAAAGGTGAAAAATCCAGACTTGACAAGAATTGGTATTTGTTCTACCTGGTATCAGCAAAGATGAGTCATGAAAAGGCTTAAATATTTACATATTTTGATCAATAATAGACAATTAATGAAAGAACATTTTTTCTCTCTGTATGTATACTTATGTATCTCGTCAACATTTTTATGCTCCAGTGAGCAATTAACTACTTTATTGTGTGTTGTCAAATATGACTTTTGGTGAGTTTTTAATTCAGTCTGGCATTTTCACTCAACCATAAAGTTTTGATGTGATATGACAGGACCTGTACAGGCTATTCTTTAATAAACTGCCTTGTAATGATCAGAATATGAAAATTACAAAGCTTTTTCAACTTCTCAACTTTGCTGATACCATCCAGAACCAATACAAATTTTTGTCAACCATGGACTTTGCACCATTTCTTAACAATGGCTTTTGCTCACTCAAGCGTAAAATATTGGTAGATGTTTTAGTGTAATTTGATAGGAGAGACCCTAAGCTATCCATAGGTATGAAACTTTCTTGAACATATTTTGAAATGCTCCTCTGGGGAAACTTTCCAACTGTCAACTTTCAATGGTTCTCAAAATTTGTTAATACCAGCCAGAACAAATACCTATTTTTGTCAGGTCTGGATTTTGCACCCTTTCACAAAAGTTGCTTTTGCTCACTCCAGCTTAAAGTATAGCCATATTTTTTGGTGTCATATGACAGAACAGACCCTAAGCTATCCACAGGTATAAAAATTTCCTATAAATGCTTTGAAATATTTATTTGGGGTGACTTTTTCCAACTGTTAACTTTTTTCTGGGCGCACTGTATATCACGGAATTTTACTGTTCAAATTTGACTGTTGCTATCAGAATGCTCTCAATCAGTCAAGACAAAATATGTTCTCATTTTTTTCCAGTGTATATTTTTGGGGAGAAAATATTTCATCAGAGATTGATCTTCAGGTTTTCTTACTTCCCGTAAACAAATTTTGGACTCATATTGGTTCGTCATCACCATTGTAGTTTGCAAAATGTCAGGCCCTACCTTTCACCCATTTAGACAGCCAAGATAACCTTGTACATAGCTGGTGAAATTTAAAGATCACCCAAAAATCATTCAATACAATCATGTGATCAACCAAAAGGGATTACAATCAATCTAACATTATCTCTATGCATGTACATGAACGATAATGCAATTTATTTTATATCTTCAAGCAAATTCTAGCAAAAATAGACCTAATCCTGCAATATTCATCTTTATTTTTTATATACATGTTCAGTATATATTTGTAACATTATTATGGTATTTACAATTTTATTTTGAGAAGTACATCATGCAAATACATGTATGTGAGCCATTACTAGAATATTCAATATGATGTAATAAAAAATGATTATAATCTCAAATCTGTATTTGTATGTTTATTTAATAGTGTGTTCAAATTATGTTACAATGTCTTTAAAGTTATCATTTCAGACGAAATATGTTATTTAGCTCAGTGAAGTTGCTTGATTTCCGGACTTACACTTCAGCCAGTAAAAGCAAAATGATCCAAGGATTTTGTGTATAATATTCAAAAAAAAGAAATCAAATTTTCATTTAAAAACATTAAAAAACATACGTTTGGGAGGGGTAATGGTTATAATCACATCTGGGGAAATGACTCGTTTGTCCAAATCAGTCTAAACCAATAAATACACCTTGGACCACAATAAAATGTGTGAGATGTTGCATGGATAAATATACCTGGGCCCTGTTTCAAAAAAACTTGATAACAACTGCCACAAATCTATAACAAATTTGCTCCCAGCCAATCAGACGCAAGTATTTCAGTAGCTTACAACTGTTATTTAAATGTGTTATTGATTGAGTTTTATGAAATTGGGCCCTGGTTTCCTATTTATATGTCATGGGATATAAACATCTTTTATTATACATTTAGTAAATTTACTTGTATGTTTTACAAGTCACATCATGAAAACTGACAGTTTAAATTGCCTTTACACAACTCTTTTTATTTTAATCTTATATTTCTTCATAAAGTATCTACAACAGCTTTTCACATTATTCTTTATATAAACGTAAATTATTTAATACAAAATATACCAAATGTACACAATACATTCCTGACACATAAGAGCATAAGAATAAATAAATATATATATATATATATATATATATATACATGTATATAGCATTTACAAATTGCAAACCATGGTATTCAAATAGGACACTCAGAATAAATAGGTACATGTAGATAATTAACTTGCAGTACTTACTACAGACTAGCAGACATAAACTTCAAACTATATAGAGCTTTCCATTTCTGTTCCATCCATACATTAAAGGTATTTCTAACATTTGTGGTAATTGCCCAAATTATAATGTACAGCTTTAGTCAAAGAGTCAAATACATATAACAGGAAATGTTGTATTACACACTTCCTTCCAAAATGTTCTTTTTCCAACATGCATTTACCATCCAAAAATGAGAGATGGTTGGTACCTCAGTAAGCACTAAGTATTTCTGAGGGGCCATGGGAAGAGCAAGAGAGGTAATGTTACATTATTCTTACTCTATCAGTTTCAAACTTAACAGAATAAATTTTTAAAAAACATTAAAACAATGTACATGTATCACGATTTGCTAATCACATTTTCACAAGAAGCTTAGTACACTATAAATACTTCTGCACAATCTAAAACACTGTTATTTACAATGTATGTACACATAATAGTAAAAAGAACTTGTTTACAATGCTTGTGCAACTGGACAGAAAACACATTGACACAAATACAATAAATTTACAAAACTATTAGAAATAATAAATCTTCATGTTGTATTGCCTTCTCTTTTTTTTTTCTTCAAAGTTCCATAAAAGTCACCCATATCTACATTTAAAACATAAAATCAATATTCACTTTAAAAAGTGTATATCACACTTTTTGTGCATTCAATGCATACTTTCATAAGTTTACATTGAAGGTATAGTCCGGGTTAATTTTGCAGTACTGACTCAAACTAAAATTTTGTAACACCTAACCTAATTCATTCTGAATATCAATGAGCACATCAAAAGTTTATGCGTGCTAAACAAATTTGATGGGTTAAGTAAAGAAAATGAATTATACACAAATAAATGCCAAAGGGGTCTGACAACTTCCTACATATCAGTTCAATATGAGCATCTGAAATTATTTCTCTTCAAATAGACACATTTAATAATAAACTTTTGGCATACTGTACTTTCTTTTCAAGCAGTTTAAAACAGGAATTTTTCTCTCATATATATGAGGAATCTCATTTGCTACAAGATCAAAAAATGTTAAATAATTGTATGTGTAACCATTTAAATTAACAAACATGTTGACCTATCAAATTATGTAAAGAACTAACAAAATTACTTTGGTTTGGCATATCATGTATACATGTACATGTAGCTTGTATCTCACAGAATCTTGTAACTCAGCATTAACAAATAAAATGACTTTATCAAGAAACAAGAATATCCAAGAAGTACATGTATACTGAGCTACAAGTTGTATGGTGATGAGAAATGACTTAGGGAAATCCTACCTTAGTTCGGCAAGTTGTTCTGAAAGATAGAGAAAGTTTCAAAGAAATCAGACAATCAACAAACAGTAGAGTTTACTGCCAATATGTCACAATCGACTCACAAAATTGCCAATTTGGGATTCGCATACATTTAGCGATCTCGTTTTTCAAACATCCATAACTTTCTTATTCCTTGTCTGATTTCTTTCAAGCTTGTATCATCCCGTTTTTCTTATATTTTTTGCTTTTACACAAGTCATCGTATTAGCAAGGTTCGATTGCCCTTTAAAATATAATTCAAGACAAGGTATTCTTCTGCCTAAACTCAGTTTCGAATAGTACAAGTTGACAATATTTCACACCATTCACATTTCTAACCTCCATAACTGGAAATGAATTTAAGGTTACTAACTTGACACCACTGATTTCAAACTGAATGTAGGCACTGGAGAATGATGAAATATCACAAGCTCCATCATAAGTAAATAAGTTTGTGTAATAACACAAATATGCTGGTCATTTTGACATTTCTTCACAGCAACTGAGAAATGTTCAGGGTTTTGATATGATTTACACTATACAAACATGCAACACGCCTGTTTCTTCAATTTTTTTTTAATTGGATGTACATCAACATTTCAAATTTGCACAAGGTGTTTTTTTTTTTTTTTTTTGTAGGCTGATCCAAGGCTTCCAGTACCACAGAATGATTACAGAGGTTTCATATCCAATAATCTAAGTACATGTAGCTCAAACACATTATTTCCAAGGAGGTGGTTTGCTAGGTGTGGCTGAGCGTCTCCCTGAAGCAGACTGAGGCCTGCTACCAGTGGAAGACCTTCGACCTCCAGTGGCCAACCCAGGGCGACTTCCACTGGATGACATGGGGCGATCACCAACGACGGAGTTTGACCTCGATTCAAATTCAAGACTTCCCTGAACAGGGGCCCCCCACATGAGGGGCGTGCTTCGACGTCTATCTGCTTTCTTGTCTGTCCACGGTGCCTCAAAAGAGGGCTCCTCAAGGGGTCCTCCAAAAAGGGTGTGGTCAACATAAGTTGGTGTGTGCTGCAAAATACGATACTTATTCCTAGTCTTAGGCATTGAAGTGGAGAATGCGAGTCCAGGCTTGATGGCTGGAGACTTCCTCGTGCCACCAGAGGGCGTCCTTTGTGGTGGACTATTGCTCCAGTCATCCTGCTTTTTCCTATTCCTATCTCTCTGCGATCCAAAGAGTGTCTCATCCACTGATGATTCATTGGATATCACCCGATATCTGTACGATTTCTTCACGCTTCCATTCGCAGAGTCCCTGCTCATAGACTCGCCCTGTACGCTAAGGCTGGACTGGCGGCCGTCTCCAGTACTTCGGAAAGAATAATCTGCCATTGTTATTTTGCTCTGTGTCATTCCTGTATGCTTAAAATCTTCATATTTCATAGAAGTCTTTTCACTTCAGAAAAGTATTGAATCACTGTGGAGTGCTCATGGAAAAGTAGAACTCCAAATCATCTATTGAGAAGTTACAGAATCTAACTGTTACTTGTTAGAATGGAACAGTGATCGGGTGAAAATATGAGTGGCCAGAGTTAAATACTTCTGCAGGTTGAAATGAAACCTTCAAAAACACAACTGTATGGCCTTGTTGAAGTATGCCCTGTTACCCTGGCTAGACCTCTTGGTCCAGGTCCTAAAAATCAAAAGGAAAAAAAGGGGCACAACTTTAGATGTCCTGAAATCAACCTTGTACCTTGTGCATGTATACGTGCCAGCAAATGCATGCAATGCAATGGAAATTGCAGAGGGTCCATAACCTCGCATTAGTGTGAGTGTGTGGGTCATTAAGCTATGCCCCCCAAGCAAATACACGAAATGTGACGCATAAGATGTACCAAAGCTTTGAGGTGACAGAGCAACAAGAATTGAGGTTAGCCACAAAATTCAGAAATTTTTGTATATTTTTTTTCATATTATCACTAGTTAGAAATTTTAGAAGTCAGCTGCAAAATCAAGATTTGCATTCATTTATTACATGTGCATAGCTTATAGATCTATCAAGGACCCATTGATTTGGTCAGACACTGGGCGTTCATTGATATCGACTTGGAAATATGCATTTTTGACATTTGTCCATCGTTGATATTTTGAAAAGTAACTTCAGAATATGCAGAATAAAATCAGAGAAATTCCCCTAAATCACTGAATTAGTTGACGTTTTACTTTTAGCTCTTGAAAAGTGTGTGGCTTAGCTTAGTTTTGGTTAACTCCAGGGAGCTCAAAAACCAAAATCTTCCTCGCCAATTAGTTTGGTCAGTCGCATCGCTTAATTTTGGCAGGTAAGATGAAAATTTGTACTTACATTTCAGGAGAAATACTATAACTATCAGTCCGGCATTTCGATTTCACGATTTGACGATTATTTTAATGAAAAAAATTGGAATTTTCTTGTCGAGCCGATCTTCCCCCATACTGTATCGTTAATTCAAATGACTCAGTTGCACCGTGCACTCGAGTCATTTGAATTGATGGTACAGTACAGGGGAAGATCCGCTTGGCAAGGAAATTCCATTTTTTTTCATTGAAATAATCGTAAAATTGTGAAATAAAAATGCTGGACTGATAGTTATAGTATTTCTCCTAAAATGTATGTACAAATTTTCATCTTACCTGCCGAAATTAAGCGATGCGACTGACCAAACTAAAAGGGCGAGGAAGATTTTGGTTATTTGTACCTGGAGCTCCACCACCCAACGTCAGGGGTCTGCTCACTAGTCATAAGGACAGCTATTCATAATGGAGAAAAGGCTCATTATTCATAAGGGTCATTATTCATAAGGACTGCTATTCATAATAGAAGAGGGTCGCTATTCATAATATACGAAATAAGGGTCGCTATACCCTCTTACCGTATTATAAATAGCCACCCTCTTCTCATATTATGAATAGTGGTCCTTATGAGTAATGACCCTCAATGTGAATTAGGAATAGCGACCCTCATATCACATTATGAATAGCGGTCCTTATGAATAATGGTCCTTATGACTTTATGAATAGTGACCCCCTTTCTGTTTTACGAATAGTGGACCTTCAGGTATAGGAACTTATGAGGTTGCCCCTAACGGCAGTGGTGGTGGAGCTCCCTGCAGTTAAGTTACGGTCCCCCATCATACAGCATTTAATTTTTTTACACAAATTAACTGAGAAACAATAAGAAAATCATTGAGGTTGGCACCCCAAAAAGCAGGAATTTTCTTTATTACTTCTCATCAATCTCTATTCAAAATCAGAATTTAATTCACAGCAGTCAGTAACCTGGCTAGACTTGGCGGCATACATACATGCTCGACCGATGAGTATTAAGCAGTCAGATGCAAAATCCACTTAAACATGTACAAGCTTATCTGAAGATAACCTTGTACTCCAGACTAGCTTTTACAGGTGAATAGGCTTCAATAGCTTTTGTGTGTATCAGCAGGCCTTTTTCCAGTCTAGATCATTCATACATGAGAGCACTCACACTTATGCGAGGTTATTGGAGAGGAATTGACATGAGAGGAAAATAATTATTTAAAATTTCACTTTCAATTCTGAATCCCCAAATTTGTGGCACAGTAAGAGTTGAAGAGTCCCTGAATCAGGTAATCTAGCAAATTTAAGAAAATTAAATCTTGCTTAGAGCAATTTTGTTGTCTGTTTTTGATTGCTGCAACAGTGAATGTTGGACACAGTCCACTTATAGTATTATACATGTACAAGCTTATCTTATCCCACATAGGCAAGGGCCTACATGTATGAGTGGCAAAATCAAGATTTCCATCACTTATACATGTACAAAATTATCTGAAGATAACCTTTTACTCCAGACTAGCTTTTACTGGTGAATAGGCTTCAATAGCTCCTGTGTGTATCAGCGGGCCTTTTCCAGTCTAGATCCAGGGAGCTCGAACGCGTAGCGTTCGAGCTCCAGGTACAAATAACCGACGTCTGGTACAAATAACCGATGTCTGCATCGCCATGAGTTTGGTTAAATTCATTTGTTAGTTTTTGAAGGTAAGATGAAAATTTGTACTTACATGTCAGGATAATTACTTTATATATGCAGTAGGCTTTCAGATTTCACGATTTGACGATCATTTCGATGAAAAAAAGATAAATTTCCTCTCCGAGCCGATCTTTCCCCGTGTTGTATCGTCGATGCAAATGACTCGCATTCGCAATGCGCATGCGCTGAATTGCATGCGCACCGTGAATACGAGTCATTTGCATCGACGATACAACACGGGGAAAGATCGGCTCGGAGAGGAAATTTATCTTTTTTCATCGAAATGATCGTCAAATCGTGAAATCTGAAAGCCTACTGCATATATAAAGTAATTATCCTGACATGTAAGTACAAATTTTCATCTTACCTTCAAAAACTAACGAATGAATTTAACCAAACTCATGGCGATGCAGACGTCGGTTATTTGTACCTGGAGCTCGAACGCTACGCGTTCGAGCTCCCTGGAGTTATTTCCAGTCTAGATCATCCAAACATGAGAGGAAAATAATTATTCAAAATTTCACTTTCAACTCTGATTCCCCAAATTTTTGGCACAGTAAGAGTTGAAGAGTCCCTGAATCAGGTAACCTAGCTAATTTAAGAAAATTAAATCTTGCTTAGAGCAATTTTGTTGTCTATTTTTGACTGCTGCAACAGTGAATGTTGGACACAGTCCATTTATACATGTACAAGCTTATCTTATCCCACATTGGCAAGGGCCTATGAATGAGTGGATTTCCATTCATTTCCTACATGTGAAAAGCTTTCCTTTATTATTAAGTTAAGGACTCGTTAATTTCGTCATAATTGTCTAATAATCCAACTTAAGAATACGTAGAGCCAAGATGTAAAAAGGAATTTGCCAAAAACACAGAATTGGACTACTTTTTAGCCTTTGAAAACAACAAGCGTAGTCCCTTTTTTATGTTTTTATAGGTCTACTAAAAAAAAACTTTACATGATTTGCAACACATGGGACCATATTCATAGAAAATGACTTCGTGCAATACAATAGTTGCTTCATACCAGCAAGACATTACAAAAGTTCTAGGATACAATACGAGAAAATATAGAGATGATATCTACCGGAAGATAAAAAAGACCTCAACTGATCGTTGACATGAGAGTAATTCGCCGAACATGCATATTCGAGAAATAAATCTTGTCTCCAGACAAAACGCGTCACCTACCAACAAAGTGTTATGGCAGATGTGTTCCCTCGGCGGATTTCGTCCTGTCAACAAATCCGCTCGGCGGATTTGCCATTTGGTCTTCTCGACAAATCCGCCCGGCATATTTAATGCTTGCCGAAACAAACCTTGCCACTAGCCAGTAGCTTCAGTTGCATGATGGCATCCTAGCGCAGCAGCAGTAAAAACAGCTCGCAGCAGGAGCCTATAGGCCTAGGCCTACCCCCCCCCCCCCCCCCCCCCCCGGGGGGGGGGGGGGCACTCGACCCCAAAAGTGGTAGGTATGTGCCGCTGGCAAGACAAAAAGGGGTCTTCGGAACGAGCGTATCATGAAAAAGAATGGTCTTCGGAACTACTAACATTTTGGAAAAATGGGGGTCTTTGGAACTGGAATATAATGCTACTGGAATATAATGCTAATTCCTACAAGCTCCCATTAGCTGTAATTACGCTGTGTGTCATGGCAAGTCTATGGTGTATATATTCATATTCAGCGGGGTTAATTGGCATGCATGCGCTCAGCATGAATGAAAACTGAATTCCTGGGGTAGATTGGAACCGGATTGGAAACAATGGAGGAATTAACTAAGCACCTGGAATGAAACTCGTTTTCAACTTTTCACCAAAAATTATATTCTTCGAAATGGGCATGGGCCGGTGCGGGCCAGAACGGCCGGAACGACGGAATGAAAAAAGGCAGTGCTTTGGAACGGTTTGCTCTCTTCTTTTTCTCAACAAGAACAAAAAATATAGACTGCCCGGTTTCCGCTCACTTTTGCAGTTTTTTCACTGATAATTAATAACGGGCTACTACTTACGACTGACGAGTCGCGTCAGTCGTAAGTAGTATCCCGGGGGGGGGGGGGGGGAGGTGTCTCATTGAGACC
>CM046835.1:25396587-25399087 GCA_025618425.1 Heliocidaris tuberculata
TTCTCGTAACTCGCTTCTAAGGTTTTGATCGCTCTGTATTCCATTTTCGAAACATGACAGGGATTTCTCTCTTTATCGACTAATAAAAAAGTGAAAATGGTAACTACCCAATTTTAGTACATATAGTTTTGTATCAAAAATAATCATACATTTTTAAGATATTAGTGCCAACGACCTTTTGCTAAACGAAATGGTACTCGTTACGTTTAGCAGAAAGGTGCAAATCGTTAAACGCCCTAGCATCTGCCAGCCGCACATTGATAATAGTCAGGGGCGTCGATTGTGGGGTGGTAGGGGGCAGTTGCCCCCACAAAAAAAAATTTGGAGGCAAACATATCGTTTTGCCCCACCAATGAACCCGGAGGTGTACAATAAAAAAAGGGAAAATGATGCAAAACTCGGGAAATGAAACCTTCCAAACAATGAAATATAAAATGTATTACACGATCAGACTTCAATTTTGCCGCTCGCTCCGCTCCACTCGCTCCGGGTAGAAGCTGGTAATTAGCATAATTAAGAGGCGTTAACAAATCATGAGGGGTATTATTAGGCTCTCTTTATCCCCCCCCCCCCCTCCGAAAAACGGACCGACGCCCCTGACAATAGTTCGTTTACTCAAAAGCAAAAATTTTCTTGACAAAGTCTACACTTTGTCGATGACGTTGTTGTCTATTTCGGTGATATCGATTTCGACCACTTTAGGCATTGCAGAGGTTGTCATTCTTTCAGTCGGGAGATGTTCTTCCTCCTCATTTTCATTCTCATCCCAACGTCCTCGGTTGCCATGCATGCCATGAGGATGACGGTGTCCATCGCGCCTGGGAAATCCCTCTTCGGTGTGGTAGCGTCTGCCAAATGGACGTCGTCCGAAAGGCTTGCGACCGAAAGGATTGAACCAGAATGGCCTCATCTCTGGTCTGTCCTGGTCCCACTCTTCTGTCTGGTTATGATGATGGTGGATGTGGCCTGCCGTGTGATTATGATTACGGTGGTCGTCTGTCTTGTTATGATGGTCATGGTGGTGGTGGTGAGAGTGAGGGTGATGGGGAGGGTGATGGGGAGGTGGAGGGTGATGGGGAGGGTGGTGGGGTGGTGGAGGGTGATGGGGAGGGTGACGTGGTGGTGGAGGGTGATGGGGAGGGTGATGGGGAGGGTAATGGTGAGGGTAATGGGGAGGGTGATGGGGAGGGTGATGTGGTGGTGGAGGGTGATGGGGAGGGTGATGGGGAGGGTGATGTGGTGGTGGAGGGTGATGAGGAGGGTGATGTGGTGGTGGAGGGTGATGGGGAGGGTGGTGGGGTGGTGGGGGGTGAGGGTAATGGGGTGGGTGATGGGGAGGGTAAGGGTGAGGGTAAGGTCGGCCATCCTCCTGGCTATCGAAAGAATTGAACCGGAATGGCCTCATATCTGGCCTGTCCTGGTCCCACTCTTCTGTCTGGTTATGATGATGGTGGAGGTGACCTCCAGTGTGATTATGATTACGGTGGTCGTCTGTCTTGTTATGATGGTCATGGTGGTGGAGATGGTGGTGGTAAGAGTGAGGGTGAGGGGGAGGTGGAGGGTGATGGGGAGGGTGATGGGGTGGTGGAGGGTGATGGGGAGGGTGATGGGGAGGGTGATGTAGTGGTGGAGGGTGATGGGGAGGATGGGGGTGATGGAGAGGGTGAGGATGAGGGTGAGGTCGGCCATCCTCCTCGCTGCTGCTGTCGTTGTACTGACCGAACGGTTGTTCGTCGGTTTGCAGGTCATGGGGAGGACTATGGTGATGTCCATAATAGCCACCACGGCCTGGGTGAGGACGTCCGGAAAATCGTCCAGGACCATCGAAACGATCGGGCCATCCTTGACCATCACCGATTGGTTGAGCAGCCTCCATTTCTCCTTCTCCGTCAGCATGCCTTCCTCCGTGACCGAAGAAAGGTCTCCCTATACCTTCGGGTCTGAAGCCACCAAATCCAGGTCCATCAAACCTCCTACCGCCCACTGGTCCGCCATTTGGTCCACGTCCACCGATCACTGGGTCATCTTGTCCAGGGCCATCAAACCTCCTACCGCCCATCGGCCAGCCATTTTGTCCACGTCCACCGATCAGTGGGTCACCTTGTCCAAGGCCATCAAACCTCCTTCCGCCCATTGGTGGTCCATCTTGCCTAGGTCCGACCATCATTTGGGGTCTATCAGATCCTGGCCTTCCTCCGAAGCGACCTAGTCCCCTGCCATTTCCTCTTTCTCTCCGTTCACTTAGTGCATGAACTGTAAGGGAGTAATAAAGTTATATAATTTTGTTAGGCAAAGTCATGAAATCTCATCACGGAGCATGGTATATTGCACCAAAATACGTGACTGTTTATAATTTGCCTCACTTGTGTTGATAAAAATGACTGTCAGAACAGTAGCATCATCAAACTGAATGAAACTGTATAGGCTGTAATCATATCCGTGTGCAGTTGTTTGTTGTTGTTGTTGTTGTTGTTGTTTTTCTTTTTTTCTTCTTTTTTTT